>AWOL01S0023554.1:237748-304805 GCA_000715115.1 Nicotiana otophora | reverse complement strand
GGGGGGGGCTATCTCTTGTGAGCAGGTTAGGGGTTGTGTGAATTCTAATGAAGTTCCTATGAAGAGTTCTACTTTCTACCCAATGGGAGGCATGTACTACGATATGAGTCCAAATTGCCTGAGGAACATGGCGCGACCGTCATACAGTTGAGTGTGCATTAGGGATGATAATTCGGGTTGTGCTATGATATGTGAAACAAGAGCCTGTGAGATATTTGGGTGAGTAATGGTGTGAGATCATGATAGCTTGGAGGAGGAGTCATTGTGGATCCCTGTGATTTTGTAATCGTGGCTTAGTGCTAAGTGGGGGAAACTACCGTTGATGATTGTGTCGCGTGGTTATGTGTCTTTGCTAATTCTGGTTATCGGTACATTGGCGGATTTGTTATGACTAAGGAAGAGAACATCTGGGGTAATTCGAGCAAGGAATTTGATGGATATGTGCTATAGCTCACCTTACCGATTTATGTGAAGGTTATAAAAGGACTTAGATTTTATACTTCCCGTGAATATGATGTACAATGGAAAGGGTTCATTCGGTTGTTTCTTTGGAGTATTCGTGTGCTAACAGAGCACCTATTTTTTGGTTTTACATATTCAGGGCTAGCTTAGAGTGGGCGACTCTCAACAAGGGTTCTAGTGGGTTCTAGATTCAAAGTGTGGTGCCTAAGGATTATCGGGTTCATTGTGTAGCTAAATATTGTGTATTGCAGTGGATTGTGACAGAGACCTGGTGTATCTTTATATTACCACCGGGTCTGTGGTGCTGTGTTAGAGAGATGGAAGAAATAGTTTCAGATTCGCAAAAGGCCTCATCGGAACGGGGGTAGCAATTAGAAGTACTATTGAGCACATGAGAGGGTATAAAATGGCTTATGGGTATCGAGACGACGTGGTCTTGTGATATGGGGTCACTCATGATGAGTGTCGATTGAGGTCCATTTTGTGTGGGAACAGATAGGTGTTACGTTGAAGGCAAGTCAATAAGAACTCAGAAGAAGTTGAGTTAGTTTAGTAGTGGTTTAGGTCAGCATGGTAAAGGAAATGATCAGTTCCTTCGGTGCGATAAGGCTATACAGGTGTTTCGTGGCTATACTTGCTGGCTTGGCAGTCTCCGTAATTTGATTGATTTGGAGGTATTTAATTCTGATAGTTTTGTTATGTGTAAATGGGTCCCGGAAGAGTTATGGCAGTTTAGACCACAACTTGAGGTTTGTATTTTCAGCGGTTATGGGAAGTTGGTTGCGTGTAGCGATTTTCCTCCTAAAATGAGTTAAGTAAAAAGGTTTTGAGCCGATGAAGTGTTTATGCTACTGGTGGTTCAGGAGTTATGGCGAAGTTCTTGTACTCTAGCGTAATAGCATGATAGGTGCAGTGAGTGGTGTGGAAGTTAAATTAAAGGATCAAGGTTGCAGTATAGTTTTGACAGGAATATCACGAGCTCGGAGGAGCGGGGGAGATTTCAATTGTTCATAGTATGTTGACACTATTTTCGGGTAGCCTGAGGATGGTTTGTTTTATGGATGAAGTATTATGTATTGATTTGCGGATGCTTAACTAGCACTACAAAAATATCATGGCTGGTGGCCATTGATGTTCAAATTTTGTTCCTTGGTGCGGGGGGAGGGGGGGATGTGGGAATACCTCCCATGGGATGATTATGTAGGTGCGATGCATCAGTCATTTAAGTAGTAGAGATTGAGGTCAGGTACGAAGATTCTGATACGGTCACAGATTGGTGAGTTTATGTCTGAGGAATGCACTATTCCTATGGTTGCAAACTGTCGAAGTTTGTTTAGGATTTGACGGTTGTTTGTATATGTCAGGAATAGGGTCATTGTGGATCTTGAAATGATGCTTACCTGTTTTGAGATGTTCAGAATCGGTTTAGAGGGCTAATGGTAGGTCTAATGTGGAAGTATATTCTACACCAGATCAGATATGTTTATTCAGCACAACATTGTCTACGGATGAGTCTTCAGGCATGGTGGATGTTGTCCATGTCACTATCTATTTCCTGTGTTACTTCTATACTATGTGGGTTGTGAGGCGGGTTGATTATTCACACATGTGTTGCGATCCTGTGTAGTCTTGTGGTGTTATATGAGCGAGATGACTCTCAAGATGTTGATTTGTTAGTGTACCTTAGTTGTGCTTGGGCCTTGTAGCGCATGATGCTATCCGTCTCCCCAGGGTTACGATTATGCACTTGGCATGCTTGTGGTTGTTATACGTGTGTCTAGTAAGTATGGACATTTTTGGCTCGATGGGTATTCCCATGCAAATTGATTATGTGTGGATCGGGTGTCACGCCTCCACGGGTATGATGTTTGGATCGGGTTGTACGCCACAACCGTGAGATGTTGTGTACAAATCCTTATACTATTTTGTGTGTTTTACTTCTCATAAGTGAGATAGGTTCATAGCATTTGTTTGCTCGTTTTATTCGTTATGCAGGCTGAATAATTCTGTACTCGGGTTCGCTTTCCGCATTGTTCATATTCGAGTTATGGCTTGTTGGCACATTGATGATGTCTATGAGATTTGAGATAGTTTTAAGGCTGCTTATCGACTGAGCATCTTGTACTGGGTGAGACGAGGTTGTTGGACATGGAGTCAGTGTAATCGAATTGGTATAATGTATGTTTAGAGGGAGAATATCACTAATCAGTTCAGAAGGCAGCAATGGTTCTTGTCGAGCGGAGGAACTCCATGATTTATTGTTTTGACGAGTGGTTATGAGATTCTGCACACATCTTTTATCGTTGCAGTATTGTGATGTTTGGAATAGGATTTTTATGTGTCATGAGATATATTACCGGTACTGGGTTTAGAAATCGCAGCTAGTGTGGTTGAAAAATATTACTATGGGCATATGAATTATGTGGTGCGTCGTGTGGTTATGAATTGGGTGTATATGTACGATTGGTACAGCTTGTGGAGTTTGATATGGTATACGTATGCAAAAATCAGACCTTGTTGGAAATTTCGGATGTTGGAATTTGGTTCTAAGGCTTGTGGGCTAAGGTAGCAGGAAAGATCTTCAGTCTGGGTTGAGCTAATGTGCTCATATGGATTGTGATGCCACGGGTAGGTGAACGAGGAGTTATATAGTGATTTTTTCAACTTTGGAACGATTCTTGGTACGTTCGAGGACGAACGTATGTTTAAGTAGGGGAGAATGTAACGACCCGACCGGTCGTTTTGAGTTCTAACATGTTGTTCGGCAGTTTGAGACCTTGAGTAGCTTCATTTTATGTGTTATGAATTGCGCATGTACTCGGTTTTGATTTTCGAGAAGTTCGGAGTTGATTTGGAAGAAAAATTCTCAACTCGTAAGCTTTAAGTTAAAAGAGTTGATCAAGGTTTGAATTTTGATTAAATGACCTCGGAATCGGGATTTGATCGTTCCCATAAGTTCGTAAGGTGATTTCGGACTTGGGCGTATATTCGGGTTGAGTATCGGATGGTCTAGGAGCAATTCAACGCTTATTACCCTAAGTTTGTATTTTTGAAGGTTTGAAATTATCTAAATTTGACTTAGAGCGTACTTTGCCGTTATCCGACTCCGGGCGGTGATCCAGGGTAAAATTGAACATGGCAGCAAACGATGTCAATGTATGGGGTAAAATTGGTTAGTGATAGTTGGGCGAATGATGAAGCGACACGTGGAACTAAAGACAGGTGGGGCGTGAGTCAACAAACAGCTAGCACCGGATGCAAGCATACGACCGATGCTGGATGAATCCTGAAGACAAAGTATCCAGTAACAAAGATTCAAAATATTGTTATCGGATAATATTCAATGAGTAGCCGTTACAAAGAATATCTGCACTATAGCCAACCGTTATGCAACCATCAATGACGATTTTTTTCTCATTCAAGATGAGCTTGATTTGGCGATATTATCTCCCTAAATACTGGATTTTTTGTTGTTGTTGTTGTTGTTGTTGTTGTTGTTGTTGTTGTTGTTGTTGTTGTAAATAAAGCTATAAATAGGGGAATAAGAATCATTTGTAGACATGAAACATTTTGTACACAAAAGCTACCTTCTGATCTCAAATTATAAAATTACTTACTTTCTTTTGCTCTTGAATATTGTTCTCACTTCTGTTACCGGAGAGGCTAAGTTCATAGCGAGGCTTGTATTTTCTTTAATTTTATTTTATAATCTTATCTCTATTCTTATTCATTTCATATTTTTGGGTCAAATCAATTCACTTGTCTATAAACTATGTTACAAATTGAAATGTATTACGGGTAAATAGTTTGGCGCCCACCGTGGGACATAGACAATTGTGTAATTACTTTGATACATTTATCGATTACTAACAAATTTTGATTCCTTTCTCAGCAAAAGAAAATTAAATATGGCAGCTAAATATCAATGTATAAGGTAAACTTTGTTAGTGACAGTTAGGCGAATGACGAAGTGATATGTGGAACTAAAGACAGGTGGGACATGAGTCAACAAATAGCTGGCACCGGATGCAAGTATGCAGCCGGTAGTAAATGAATCCAGAAGACTGAGTAGCTGGTAACAAAGATTCAAAATATTGTCATCGGATAATATTCAATGAGCAGTTGTTATAGAAAATATCTAAATTTATAGCCAACCGTTAGGCAATCATCAATGATGATTTTATTCTCATTCAAGATGATCTTGATTTGGGGATCTTGTATCCCTACATAAAGTTATAAATAGGGGAGCTAGAATCATTTGTAGACATGAAACATTCTGTACACAAAAGCTACCTTCTACTCTCAAATTATAAAGTTACTTACTTTCTTTTGCTCTTGAATATTGTTCTCACTTCTGTTACCGGAGAGGCTAAGTTCATATCCAAGCTTGTATAATTTTATTTTATAATCCTATTTCTGTTCTTATTCATTTCGTATTTTTGTGTCAAGTCGATTCACTTGTCTATAAACCACGTTACAAATTCAACTGTATTATTTTACGGGTAGACAATTTGGCACCCACCGTGGGGCATAGACAATTATTTAATTGCTTTGATCCATTTATCGATTACTAAAAAAATTGATTTCTTTGTTAGCGAAAGAAAAATTAAATATGGCAGCTAACGATGTCAATGTACGGGGTAAAATTGGTTGGTGACAATTAGGCGAATGACAAATTGACATGTGGAACTAAAGACAGGTGGGACGTGAGTCAACAAACACCTGGCACCAGATGCAAGCATACGACCAGTGCTGAATGAATCCTGAAGATAGAGTAGCCGGTAACAAAGATTCAAAATATTTGTCATCGAAAGCCATTCAATGAGCAGTCGTTATAGAGAATATCTGCATTTAAAGTAAACCGTTATGCAACCATCAATGACAATTTTATTCTCATTCAAGAGAAACATGATTTGGGGATATTCTCTCCATAAATAAAGTTATAAATAGGGGAATTAGAATCATTTGTAGACACGAAACATTATGTAAACAAAAGCTACCATCTGCTCTCAAATTATAAAGTTACTTACTTTCATTTGCTCCTGAATATTATTCTCACTTCTGTTACCGTAGAGGCAAAGTTCATATCCAAGCTTGTATAATTTTATTTTATAATCCTATTTTTGTTCTTATTCATTTCGTATTTTTGGGTCAAATCGATTCACTTGTCTATAAACCACATTACAAATTCAACTGTACTGTTTTACGGATAAATAATTTGGCACCCACCGTGGGGCATAGAATATTATCTAATTGCTTTGATCCATTTATCGATTACTAAAAGAATTGATTTCATTCTTAGCAAATGAAAAATTAAATATGGCAGTTAACGATGTCAATGTACGGGGTAAAATTGGTTAGTGACAGTTAGGCGAATGACGAAGTGACACGTGGAACTAAAGACAGGTGGGACGTGAGTCAGAAAAAAGCTGGCACCGGATGCAATCATGTGACCAGTGCTGAATGAATCCTGAAGATAGAGTAGCTGGTAACAAAGATTCAAAATGTTGTCATCGAAAATCATTTAATGAGCAGCCATGACAGAGAATATCTGCATTTATAGCAAACCGTTATGCAACCATCAATGACGGTTTTATTCTCATTCAAGAGGAGCATGATTTGGGGATCTTCTCTTCCTAAATAAAGCTATAAATAGGGGAATTAGAATCATTTGTAGACACGAAATATTATGTAAACAAAAGCTGCCTTCTGCTCTCAAATTATAAAATTACTTACTTTCTTTTGCTCTCGAATATTGTTCTCACCTCTGTTATCGAAGAGGCTACGTTCATATCCAAGCTTGTATAATTTTATTTTATAATCCTATTTCTGTTCTTATTCATTTCGTATTTTTGGGTCAAATCGATTCACTTGTCTATAAACCAAACCACGTTACAAATTCAATTGTACTATTTTACGAGTAAATAATTTTGCACCTACTGTGGGGCATAGACAATTATCTAATTGCTTTGATCAATTTATCGATTACTAAAAAATTTGATTTCTTTCTTAGCAAAAGAAAAATAAAATATGGCAGCTAACGATGTCAATGTACGGGGTAAACTTGGTTAGTGACGGTTAGGTGAATGGTGAAGTGACACGTGGAAATAAAGATATGTGGGACGTAAGTCAGCAAATAGCTGGCACTAGATGCGAGCAAGCGACCAGTGCTGAATGAATCCTAAAGATAGAGTAGCCGGTAACAAAGATTCAAAATACTATCATCAAAAATGATTCAATGAGCAGCCGTTACAGAGAATATCTGCATTTATAGCAAACCGTTATGCAACCATCAATGGCAGTTTTATTCTTATTCAAGATGAGCATGATTTGGGGATATTCTCTCCATAAATAAAGTTATAAATAGGGGAATTAGAATCATTTGTAGACACGAAACATTATGTAAACAAAAGCTACCATCTGCTCTCAAATTATAAAGTTACTTACTTTCATTTGCTCCTGAATATTATTCTCACTTCTGTTACCGTAGAGGCAAAGTTCATATCCAAGCTTGTATAATTTTATTTTATAATCCTATTTTTGTTCTTATTCATTTCGTATTTTTGGGTCAAATCGATTCACTTGTCTATAAACCACATTACAAATTCAACTGTACTGTTTTACGGATAAATAATTTGGCACCCACCGTGGGGCATAGAATATTATCTAATTGCTTTGATCCATTTATCGATTACTAAAAGAATTGATTTCATTCTTAGCAAATGAAAAATTAAATATGGCAGCTAACGATGTCAATGTACGAGGTAAAATTGGTTTGTGACAGTTAGGCAAATGACGAAGTGACATGTGGAACTAAGGACAGGTCGGATGTGAGTCAGCAAATAGCTGGTACCGGATGCAAGCATGCGACCAGTGCTGAATGAATCCTGAAGATAGAGTAGCCGGTAACAAAGATTCAAAATATTGTCATCGAAAAGCATTCAATGAGCAGCCGTTACAGAGAATATCTGCATTTATAGCAAACCGTTATGCAACCATCAATGACAATTTTATCTCATTCAAAAGGACCTTGATTTGGGAATCTTCTCTCCCTAAATAAATCTATAAATAGAGGAATTAGAATCATTTGTAGATACGAAACATTATGTAAACAAAAGCTACTTTCTGCTCTCAAATTATAAAATTACTTACTTTCTTTTGCTCTTGAATATTGTTCTCACTTCTGTTACCGGAGAGGCTAAGTTCATATCCAAGCTTTTATAATTTTATTTTATAATCCTATTTCTGTTCTTATTCATTTTGTACTTTTTGGTCAAATCGATTTACTTGTCTATAAATCACGTAACAAATTCAACTGTACTGTTTTACGGGTAAACAATTTGGCACTCACCGTGGGGCATAGACAATTATCTAATTGCTTTGATCCATTTATCAAATTCTAAAAAAATTGATTTCTTTCTTAGCAAAAGAAAAATTAAATATGGCAGCTAACGATGTCAATGTAAGGGGTAAAATTGGTTAGTGACAGTTAGGCGAATGACGAAGTGACACATGGAACTAAAGACAGGTAGGATATGAGTCAGCAAACAGCTGGCACCGGATGCAAGCATGCGACTAGTGCTGAATGAATCCTGAAGATAGAGTAGCCGGTAACAAAGAATCAAAATATTGTCATCGAAAAGCATTCAATGAGTAGACGTTAAAGAGAATATCTGCATTTATAGCAAACCGTTATGCAACCATCAATGATTGTTTTATTCTCATTCAATAGGATCATGATTTGGGGATCTTCTCTCCCTAAATAAAGCTATAAATAGGAAAATTAGAATCATTTGTAGACACGAAACATTATGTAAACAAAAGCTGCCTTCTGCTCTCAAATTATAAAATTACTTACTTTATTTTGCTCTTGAATATTATTCTCACTTCTGTTTTTGGAGAGGCTAAGTTCATAGAGAGGCTTGTATTTCCTTTAATTATATTTTATGACCTTATCTCTATTCTTATTTATTTTATATTTTTGGGTCAAATCGATTCACTTGTTTAAAAATCACATTACAAATTTAACAGTACTATTTTACAGGTAAACAGTGTGGTGCCCACCGTGGGGCATAGACAATTGTGTAATTGCTTTGATCCATTTATCTATTACTAACAAATTTTGATTCCCTTCTTAGCAAAAGAAAATTTTAATACGGCAACTAATGATGTCTAGAATGTTGAGGCACACAATGAATGTGAAGATGTGTTTCAGCGTGATGATTCGACTAGCGAAACCCGCAATGAAGGAGATGAAACAACTCTAGTTCATGAAGGAAAGAATACTCGACATGTGAGGATTCTAACTAGTGATGATGCGGATGATGAACACATTGTTGAAATAGTCAAAATCCTGAGAGAGCAGCAAAGGGCGATTATGGATCACCTCTCGAGACAAGATCAGGTGATGACAGAATTGAAGCAGGCGTTATCGGGTGCTTCCAATAATGCCAATGGAAGAGCTATGATTCCTCGCAGCATTCCCTTAAATCAGACTTTTCAAAGAGCCGATAACGACACCCCAAGGGAGGAGTTTGATTTTAACGAGGTATGAGGCATCGATAGTGGATCTGGGGACAACAACTCAAATGACCCTTTCAAAGCTGAGCTCATGAGATTCATGAGTGAAATGAACGAACGAATGAATGAATGGACAAAAACGCTAAAGAGTTCCATGCTCGGATGGATCACATCCCGGGAGTGCAAACTATGTTAAAGAGACCGGATTCCAAAAAGTATACACAATTGCCATTTAAACCAAGTGCGGCTCCAGAGTTGATCATAAAGAGGTTCAAGATGCCAGATATACCAAAATATGATGGGACTTCGGATCCACAGGAACACATCACGACCTACACTACAGCAGTAAAGGGAAACATCCTGGCCCATCACGAGATCGAATCTATTTTGTTGAAGAAGTTTGGCGAAACCCTGACGAAGGGTGCCTTAATTCGATATTCTTGTGCCTTAACTTGATACTCTCTCTTTCCTGAGGATTCTAGTGATTCTTTTAAAATTCTTGCAGATTCATTTATCAAAGCTCACGCTGGAGCAAGAAAGGTCCAAATAAGAAAGGCGGACATATTCAGAATATTCCAAGAAGAATCTGAACTACTGCGAGAGTTTGTGATCCGGTTCCAAAAAGAAAGGATGTTGTTACCAACGATTCCAGATGAGTGTGCAGTGGAGGCATTTACAAAGCGTCTCAACCCGTTGAGCTCTGATGCCTCCTGTAAATTGAAAGAAAGCTTTCTCGAATTTCAGGCAACCACATGGGCAGATGTTCACAGTCGCTATGAGCCAAAGATCAGGATAGAAGACGATCAACTTGGTTCCTCGGTGTCTTCCAAAGGACGGAATCACGACCGGAATCAAGATAAATTTAAAAATGATTTTGATATGGATTGAAGGTTCTCTAGAAGTCATTTTCAGCTTTACGAGAGGGCCAATGAGTGTGGTAATAAAGAATTCCAGTCATCAGATAGGTTCGCTTCTTATAGAAGGGCGGATTGTTATCGGAGTAGCAGATCGTTGCAAGAGAAAGAGGCGCCGGGGTCCTGAGTTTCAGCATATCCTAGGCTATTCGATTACAATTTTGATATTAGCCTGGTGGAATTGGTGTCGGCCATGAGAAATATTAAAGAATCTAGGTTTCCAAAACCAATTTGATCGGATCCTAGCCAAAGGGATCCTAATCTATAGTGTGAATTTCATGGAACTCACGGCCATAGGACTGGGGACTATCGACATCTTCATGAAGAGGTGTCAACGTTGTTGAAGAATGGTCACCTCAAAGAGTTTTTAAGCGGCCGTGCAAGAACAACTATGGAAGAAATCGGGATAATGCAGAACCATCAAAGCCGGCAGCAGGGCCACCTGAGATGACAATAAACATGATCTTCGAAGGAGATGAAGTAAACGGGTGACGTTTTCGGCAGCAAAAAAGATGAAGATCGGTGAATCATGGAAAGAGGATCCGAGAGATCTCAAAAGATGACATCACCTTCACAAAAGAAGACGTTGATGGACTTCTTCTACCGCACAACGATACTTTGGTAATTTCTCTTAATATTTTAGATTTTAAAATTAAACATGTGTTGGTGGATCCAGGAAGCTCATCCAACATCATACAATGGAGAGTTTTGGAGCAAGCGAAGCTGACCGGAAACATAGTTCCAACAACAAAGCTTTTGGCTGGGCTCAACTTAACAATTATCACACACCGAGGAGAAATTTTGTTACCTAGACATGCCAAAGGAGTGATGAATACCACCCTATTCGAAGTGGTAGATGGCAACATGAGTTATAATGTAATCCTTGGAAGGCCATATATACATGAGATAAAGGTTGTGCGTTCAACATATAATCAAGTGTTAATTTTCAACACCAGAAGGGATCAAGCAGAACAGAGGAGATCAACCGGCTATAAGGGAGATGAACGCAGTAATCGTTTCCAATAACAATGGCAAAGAAACAAGCAAATAGCAATTACAGGAACATGTGCATTTTATTAAGTGTATTTAATAGCTTTCATGTAATATGCTTGAACAGAGTACATTTAAAATAATAAATAAAAAGAATTTTAAAAAATCAGCAATATATTAAAAATAAATTAGCGACGGATACTCTCCGTAGCTAAACTTATCGCGTAAAATTAAATCTTGCGACGAATTGGCGACAAAAGGTTTTTGTTGCAAAAAGCAAGGAGAATTAGCTATAACACGACTAGCGACGGACGATTTCATCACTATAAGAACAAACGAAAAATTTTGTTATGTATTATAGCGACAAAAGTCGTCAAAATAGCGACAGAAACAAGCAATATAGTGATGGTTATTTCCCTCACTAAACATTGCTACAGATATATTTTGTCGCTCATCCGTCACTAATTCTGTGACAGTTTGGTATTTTTCGTCACTATGAGCCTAGCTATGAGCATTTTAGAGACAAATTTGAATCCGTCGCTAAACAAATATAGCGACGGAAAATAGTGGTTTAGCGACAGAATACGACCGTCGCTAAACACTGTTTTTTTTGTAGTGACTGGTTTCCATGAAACCAACTTTCTCACCCAGAAGAAAATGTTAACCTATAGTAGCAAGAATGTATTTGTTAGTAAATAGTGGCATAATGGATCTGAAAAGGATGAGCGTTACTGAATCCAAAGAAAACAACGGACTATCATTACAACAGGTATAGTTGTTCTTTTTTCTGGGTGAGATACCATAAATCAGTTTTGGCTTCAGGGGATTAAGAACCAGGGTGAAACTATTGGCCTTATTCCATAAATTTAGTAACGACTGGTTGCTGTTTCAGTTTTTATTTTGATGGAAACATCTAAAATTCATAAATAAGTTGTAACGACCTGGCCGGTCATTTTTTGAATTAGCATCCCGTTCGGTAGTCTAAGGTCTCGAGCACCTTCGTATTATGTATTATGATGTGCGTGTGTGGTCGAGTTCAAATTTTGGATGATTTGGGATTGATTTGGAAGAAGGATTCTTGCTTTAGAAGTTTAAGCGAAAAGAGTTGACCGGAGTTTTGAATTTCGTGAAGACGACTCCAGAATGGAGTTTTAATAATTCCAATAGCTTTGTATGGTGATTTTGGACTTAGGCGTGTGTCCGGATTTGGATTTGGAGGTTTGTAGGTTAAGTTGATGCAATTTGGTAAAAATTGAAAAGTTGAAGGCTCCGAAGGTTAAGAGGTTTGACCGGGAGTTGACTTTATTGATATAGGGTTCAGATATCGATTATGAGAGTTGGTATAGCTTCGTTGTGTCATTTGGAACTTGGATGCAAAATTTGACGTCATTCCGGGTTGGTTTGATATATTTCGACGCGAGTTGTAGAAGTTGAAAGTTCATAAGCTCCTTAAGTTTGATTTGAGGTACGATTCATAATTTTGACATTGTTTGATGTGATTTGAGGCCTCGAGCAGGTCCTCGTTATATTATGGAATTTGTTGGTATATTTTGACGGGGTCCGGGGGGCCTCGGGTATGTTTCGGATGGGCTATAGGCCATTTCCTCTTATTTTTGGAAGGATGTTTGCTGGTGTCTGATGTTCTTCTCTACGATCGCAAAGGTTTAACCGCGATCGCGAAGGCTGTTTGGCGACTGGTCCTATTTCCTTCTTCCCGTTCGCATGGTATTGTCCCCGATCGCGTAAGTGTCGGTTTTGCTCCATCGCATTCGCATTTGTTATTTCGCGATTGCGTAGTGGGCGATCATGCTGGTAAGGCCAGGTTTATTGTTCTTCGCGTTCGCATCATATGGTTCGCGATTACTAAGCGGAGGTCATTGTGAACCGCGTTCGCGTTCCTTCTTCCGCGTCCGCATTCCTTCTTCCGCATTCGCGTAGTGCTTCTTTGTGGGGCAGTGTCATTTCTTCTTTGCGATCTCGTAAGCGGAGGTCGATGTTAACCGCTTTCGCATTCCTTCTTCCGCGTTCGCGTAGTGCTTCTTTGTGGGGCAATGTCATTTCTTCTTCGCGATCGCATGGATTCTTTCGCGATCGCGTAGTGCATTTTTGGGGTAGTCACTGTTCCTTCTTCGCGGTCGCATATGTGTTTCCGCGATCGTGATGTGCAATACTTGCGCATCAGTTATTAATTCTCAAATCAGGGGTTTTGTTCAATTTAATCATCTTTTGAGCTAGAGACCTCGGATTTGGGCAATATTTGAGGGGTTCTTCGCATGTTGTATTGGGGTAAGTATTCTTCACCCGAAATTGATTGTATTTTATGATTCCATCTTTATTTTTATCATTAAATTAGTGGTTTGAGTTGGGGAAAAATGGAAACTTTGTGAAAACTTTCAAAAATGCAAAATGATGATTTAATGGACGAATTGATATCAGAATTGGATAAATTTGATATAGTTGGACTCATATTGGAATGCGTGTTTAGATTTTATGAATTTTATCGGGCTCCGAGGTGCGGGCTAGGGGTTAACATTTTGGGTTGACTTTTTAGTTGTTGTTAAAGATTGAAGCACTATTATCTGGATTTATTTCCTATGGTTTTTATTCATGAGATGAAGTTATTTTGGCTAGATTTGAGCAGTTCGGAGATTGTTTCACACGAGAAAGTTATTTTAACATATCAGTCTAGCTTCTTTGAGGTAAGTATCTTGCCTAACTTTGTGTGGGGGAACTACCCCTTAGGATTTGAGTCATATGTGCTAATTGGGTCATGTGAAGACCGCGTACGCAAGGTGACGAGTACGTACTCAGGTTTAATTATGGAAATTTGATCGTTTAGGACTCTTAGGTTCTCATGTTCATTAGATATGAAGTTGTTTTGTCATGTTACATCCTCCATTTACTAAATTCACCAGTACCTGTCTTATTTGGAGTTAATTGATTCATGTTCTATCCTTGTTGCCAATTAAACTCTTATGTGCCTTAATTGAAGTTGTTGCCTCTTTATTACCTTGTTGTCTTTCCCCGTAGTTGCTTAACCTTAATTGAAATTATTATTATCTCTCTCGTAATTGCTTAGCCTTAATTGAAGTTTTATTATCTCTTTCATTGTTGACGTATTCTTATTTGGGGTCATTGATTCATGCTATCTCTCTTGTCGTCGAATTGTACTTTTATGAAATTATTGTTACACATTATCTCTCCCTTGTTGAGACCATTATTCCCTGTTGTGTCTTTCTTTGTGAGCTTGTCCTTCCATTTCTTTGTGTTCTGAAGTTCTTGTGTTGATTTACTTGTTGTACTCTTGTGTTATTGTTGTTGTTGTTATTGTACTCAGTGTTGTTGAGTCGATAGCTATGCTTGATTGCGGTATTGAGGTTGTTTGAGGAAAAGTTGTGGCATATGGGCACATGTGGTGAAAGATCTTATATTGTGTTGTTATGTTTTGACACACGTGATATTGTTGAGAGGATTGTCGGGGTGTTCGCACGTGAGTTGTCCGTGCTATTAGAGTTATTGATATTTGAACATGCGGCGTGACAAGGCGGGTTATATATGTGGATTTGCGCATGTGGCGAGACAATGTGAGAATATTATTATGCGCGTGCGGCAAGACAAGGCGGGCATTTACTTTATTGTCGCGTATGTGGCGAGACAAGGTGGGCTATGTCGGAGAATGATTTGTGATGGCTTGGGGGCATTGATATTGTTGATGTTTGTGTAGTGGGATGCCTACCTTGTGTGGGTTATACCTTGTACATTTTGTGGTGATAGTGTCTTATGTGCCATTTTTGGTCTCTACTCTTACTTGTTAGCTTGAATTGTGATAGAACACTTGCAAAAGCATACACGTAATTAATCACCCATATCGGTTTAAGAAGATGAATCCAGATGTTATTGACCACTTATATGTACTCTCTTCTACTTGTCTTCTCTGGGAGAGTTGTTCTATTGGCACGTGAGTTGTCCGTACGGTCATGAGTCATTGATATTGTTGGCACGTGAGTGGTCCGTGTGGATATTAGATATTGTCACTCTCTTGGCACGTGAGTCGTTCGTGCAGTTATGGATTGTAATGTGGGCACAAGATGCCAAGTGATTAGGGTTCATGGATCGGGACCTGTGATTTGTGATTATGAGGTTTGGTACCTCGTAGAAATTGTTGAATAAATCTGGTGTGAAAGCAGTTATTCTTATTGAACTGTTACTTGTTTTCCTTTATTTGGTTTCACCAGACTTAAACTGTGTTCAACTTACTCTACAACGTTATTACTTGTGTGTTCCCTGTTGCTAATTGTTGCTCTTAGTTTCCTATTATAAGCATTGCTTTGTTATTGTCATCATGCTTAGCTCTATATAGATATTGTTCCCTGCTAGTTCACATTTATACTTATTTAGATTGTTTAGTCCAGTAGGTGTCTTGACTGTCTCTCGTCACTACTCCGTCGAGGTTAGTCTTGATACTTACTGGGTACCGTTGTGGTGTACTCATGCTATGCTTTCTTCACATTTTTGTGCAGATCCAGGTATTTCGGAGTTGGTTGATCACTAACTAGCTGTTCGGGTTTTGCTGTGGAGACCCAAGGTAAACCTGTCGTCGCGTTCGCAGGCCTCGGAGTCACCTTCTGATATTATACTTGTACTGTTTATTTCTATTCTGAAACAGTTGTATTTAGGGATTTTCTAGCAAACTCAGTAGAGCTTATGACTTGTACTACCGGTTTTGAGATATTATATCATATTGGAAATATTGGTTTCATTTAAAAATATTTGGTTTCTGCTTAATAGTTCTGTTAGTTAATTGCTATCATTTAATTCAGTAAGTGTGAGATTTACCTAATCATAAAAACTAAGTGTCATCACGATATCCAACATAGGAAAATTGGGGTCGTGACATAAGTTTTATTTTAAACGGATGTCACGAAGGGACTTCAGTAAGGCGACTGTTGCTTTTCCTATGAAGACTTTTTTTTTTTTTGAAATGTAAGATAAAGCAAAATAATAGGGAGAAAAATCAAAGAAAAAAAAAGAAGAAAATAGATAAATAGGATCCCTAGCTAGTTTCTAAGAGGTACCACATCACCTTGTTTAGGCCTAGTTTTTATATATATATATATATATATATATATATATATATATATATATATATATAGCAAAAAAAGATTCTCTATTTGCTATGGAAAGTGAAATATATACCTTGTTCTTACCTCACAGTAATTTTATATATATTTAGCTGCAAATTCAAAAATTCTATACCTACAAATTGAAGAATATTTTTTTTAATTAGTCACAAAATTTATGTAATGTAGCGAAGAATCATTCTTTTTAGCATGAAATATGTAGAGAATTATAGCGAATAACTTTAATTGTTTTTATAAATGCAATACAAAATATGATAGAGAAGTTTGGCAAAATTTCTTCTCCAATTCTTTATATATGCAATACAATAGTAAGAAGACATAATTACAGGTTCATCAGTATCATTCAAAATAAACTAAAATATTATAATGTCTTTCTACTCAAATACATCAGTATGCTTTAACCAACAAAACAAAAGGTGCATAAGACATATCGCGTTCATGCAGGATTCGGGGAAGGACTATACTCCAAGAAATATAATGTGAACAATCTACTATAATACAAGCATTAATGGCTTAGTCCAAGATTCGAAAAAATTAATTACATACATTCTAGAATTAATTAGTTATATAAAATAATATCAATAAGTAGTGTAATAAGTTTCTTACAGTTGGATGAGCAGCAAATCCCTAACACAAACACTCAAAACAAATATATAAGAAAAATGGTCGTACGAAGTGAGACATAGAAAATTAAACTATATCTGTTAACATAAAGCTTTCCTTAGAAAAGACTTACTTTCAATAATTAATCATAGTCTTTCCGCATTCTCCGAATTTCTTTATTAATGGGCAAACCCAACGGGAACAATCTCTGTTTGACATAATCCTAAATGGATATTTCTGAGATTCCACATCAAGGGTCAGATATTCACCATACTTTTGTCAAATATCTTCCAGGCACAACTTCAGCTAAAGATGCTTATCAATTGGCTTTTTAATATACAGAATATACAAAATGTTAGACAGGAGTCAAAGTTAACTTATCAATTTAATTATCAAATGTGATCATACTTCCATTATAAATCTTCTAACTATTTGTCAATGCAAAATTTGATCCACTCAGTATTTCCGAGTACTTAACAGAACTAGGAGAGTGGATCATATACTGGCATTGACATCTACATCTTTAAAGTAGGGCTGCTTATCGGGCGGATTTGACGGTTAATTACTCTTAACGGTTTGACTTAACGGTTATCGGCTTTTAAATGTATTAATCCGCTAGCCACCCGATAAGATATCGGGCGGATTGGTATCAATTTAGCTCTTATCGGACGATTATCGAGTGGTTTATCGGCCTAATTCAATCTATATTGCGTGCATTAATTGTTTGCTGACCGCTTAGCATACAAATTCAAAATAGAAAATTTCACATTGAGTCCAGACATACATGTCTGTTAATGCCTATATAAGAATGATGTAGTGTATCATGTATTGTAGAGTGAAAAAAGTTGTGGCACAGTCTATTAAACATAGACAGCAGGCATTAGTTTAAAAAAACAAAAGCAGAGGTGAACCATAGACAGCAGCTTAAACAATCTTGTTGTAGGGTGGGAGAATAAGCTAAGCTAAGCCAAGCCTGAGATCTTCTGATGCATAGTACGTAAGGGTTCTGATTATTTAGGAATTAAGCGTTAATATAAACAGCAGCTTAAACAATCTTGTTGTAGGGTGGGAGAATAAGCTAAGCTAAGCCAAGCCTGAGATCTTCTGATGCATAGTACGTAAGGGTTCTGATTATTTAGGAATTAAGCGTTAATATAAACAGCAGCTTAAACAAGTGTTCTTGTGGAATGGTTTTTGATATTTAATATATATATATATATATATATATATATATATATTTAAAGTAGGGCTGCTTAATATATATATTCGTAACGGGTTAACAGATTATTCGTTAAGAAAATTGAATAATCCGCTCCCAAACCGATAAGCCGTTAATAAAATAATTTTAATTCGTTCCCCGTCTGTTAAACCGTTAACCCGATACCAATAAGCCATTAAGCTTCGATTTCAATTTGATTTTCAGTTTCGGTTCAGTTTTGAACACTCCTACTTTAAAATGTGACAATTAGGGCAAGCAACCTGAATCAAAGCAAGTTTTCAAAAACACACTACAACGTACTCTTATGTGTCTAAATGCCTACTCTTACTAGCTAGTTCATGCAACTTTGATTTAAAAAAATTGAAATAACACCATTACAATTAATATCAGCATAACAAAAGCTTAGTGAAAAACTTAAAAACAGTTACTCAATGTCAAAATTCAGAATTGATGCCACACATCATATTGAACCAGACCTTATTATGTTTCTAGCTTATTGTATAGTATAAGTCAAATCAACTATCCTGAATGGACAACAATGTTCTCAGTCTATATTTCAGGCAGAGAAAATAATAATTAGGTCTGACAATAAGAGAATGTGATAAGGAAATAAGGACAACCACAGGAGCGGAGGCACAGTACCGGATGCGGGTTCGGCCGAACCCATTAACTTTTGTTCAAACCATATATTTGTCTTAAGAAATTCATTGAATATGTAAAACTTATTAATTTAGAACCCAATGACTTGAAATGATTACAATCTCAAACCCATAAGATTCAAATCTTGGCTCCGCCTATGGACAACCATCTTAGGTGACAGAGAGACAATGCTCTTAGAAGACAGAGAACAACTGATAAGAGCAATATTATGGAAAGCATATCCCTGTGCATTTTTAAACTACTTCCACAAATTCTACAAAAGTCTAAGTTAATTGCTTACTTTTTAACATAACGATGATTCTTATCGGAGACTAGTTAATCTTCTTGTAGGAGTCCTATTTAACCTCTCTAAAAATCCTTTATCAGTCACAGTAGAAATTCAACCTTGTGGCTAAAAGTGCTTTTTATTTTTAAAAAAGTATTTTTTTTTTTTCAATTTGAGGTGTTTGGCAAATTTCTTTTGAAAAAAAGTACTTTTGGCTAGAAACAGAAGTAGTTTTGAAGAAACAGAAAAAAATAGCTTTTCTCCAGAAGCAGAAGCAGAAGCAGAAACAATTTTGACTTTTCTTCCTACCAAAAATACCCTTTGCAAAATATTATATATACTAAAATAACCTTACTTAGTTTAAACTATTAAGTAATATAAAATGACTTTTGGGATGAAATTTCATATTTATTGGATAATTTTTGATATATTTAAGAATAAAATACTTTTCAATTTTATTTTTATATTTTACTTAAATAAAATAAAAAACTTAATTATTATCTTTAATAATAAAAATTTATAATTATTTATCTACTTATATAATATTAACTATTAAGAAAATTTGTTCATATTCTTATTTGTAATTTGACATATAAAAGCACTTTTTGAAAAGCTTGGCCAAACACAAATTATTGTTTAAAAGTATTTTTTAAATTGATTAGCTAAACACAAACTATTTTTCTCCAAAAATACTTTTTTAAAAAACACTTTTAAAAAAAACACTACTCAAAATAATGGAATATCATTTGCTTTGGGAAGTATCTCAGTAATAAGTTTGCTTTCAATATCTTAGTAATAAATCTTGCAGACACAGCTGTTGTCCAACACAAGTGGATGCAGTATTGGGTTATTGAACACGTCGATAGACATGCCTTCTTATCAAAGATGGTGGACAATCTCTTATCAAAATTCACTTTGTTTACCAAAAATAAATAAATTCAATTGGTTAAAGTAACATAAATAGTTAAACACACAATCATTGTGGATTCTATACACAAACATAAACTTGAGTTTTACCAAAATAATGCATGTTGGACAGATTAAAATGTAGAGACCAAGTAGTCAGTGTCTCTCTTCTGCTTCCCTTATCAAATAAATTCACAGAATTCCTCATCTAGTTTCTTGGCTCAGTTAACGTCCATTTCTTTTCCAGAAAGCTGGTATATCCTCCTTGCTTGTAAAACTTTTATATGCAGTATAAAAATTTCACAACATCATAAAGAAAACTAAGTACCGCAGTGGATTACACTTGGCCTTTCTAGCACTTCGGAATCATGAATTTACTGAACTGCTCCTCGCCAACTGTTTGCAAGAGAATACATTTCTATATTCTGTTGTTTATACATGTAATCATCATTTTGAATTATCAAGAACTTAATTGCGGAATAGCAGCAATAGGATCGTTTCTTGATACTAGAAGCAAATACAAGTTAAAAATAACTTGAGCGTTATACCGTGTAGTTCAGTGGAGGAGCCAGAATCTTCACTAAGGAGTGTCAAAAAATAAAATAATAAACACACCGAAAATTCAAGATCCAACGCATAGTAAATATACATTGAACAACATAATTTTACCTAGCAATACAATGTAATATTCTAGCGCAGGCCTCAGTTATATGTGGCTCCGCCAGTGTGTAACGACCCGACCAGTCATTTTAAGTATTTTGGCCCCAATTTCCCTATTTGATGTTTTACTTATGTGTAATTGTGGTTACACGATTTGCGGGGTGATTGGCTTGGTTTCGGGAGAGTTTTGGTGTGTTTGGGGATACTTAGTCCTTTGGTTGAATACTTTAGTTGTAAGAGTTGATCGGATTTTCACTTTTGTGTAGACAACTCTAGAATGGTGTTTTGACAGCTCCAATAACTTAGTATTTGGACTTAGGCGTATGTCCGAATGTAAATTTGGAGGTCCGTAGGTTGTTTTGGCTAGAATTGGCAAAATTGAAAAGTTGAAGGTTTGGAAGGTTGATAGGTTTAACCAAGGGTTGACATTCTTGATATCAGATTTGGATTGTAATTCCGAGAGTTAGTATCGGATCATTGTGTCATTTGGAACTTGCATATAAAATTTGAGGTAATTCAGAGTTGTTTAGACTTGTTCGGCGCAACTTTTGAATTTGAAAATGTTCATTAGTTCATTAGGCTTGAATTGAAGTGCGATTCGTAGTTTTGATATTGTTTGGTGTGATTTGAGGCCTCGAGTAGGTTCATGTTATATTTGAACGGGGTCCCAGGGGCCTCAGGTGTGTTTTGGGTTGAGCGTGGATCATTGGGGACTAAGGGGAGTTGTTGAAGTCTGCTGAGATCTGGTGCTTTTGCACTTGCATTATTTGGGCCGCAGGTGCGGCGCCACAAAAGTGGCTAGTTAGCCACAGATGCGGCATTTGGATAAGGGAGTTGGCTCCGTAGGTGCGGACAAGGACGCACACGTGCGTAACAGCAGAAGCGGATTTTGAGCTGGTTGATGAGGGACCGCAGGTGCGGTGATTTGCACGCAGAAGCCGGAGCGCATGTGCACCTTTTGGTCCCCAAAAGTAGAATTTTTGGGCTTTAAGTGGAAGCCGTATTTGAGATAATGTTTCTACAGATGCAATAGTAGTTCCTCAGAAGCGAAAAGCCTGGGCAGAATATAAATTGGTCGATGGTTTCTATTTCATTTATCACACTTTGAGTTAGAGAGCTTGGTTTTGGACGATTTTGGAGGAGATTTTCACGAGTTGGATTGGGGTAAGTATTTTTTACTCAGATTTATTATTATTTCCCAACCTAGATTTTAGTGTTTGATTAGTGTTTTGAATTGGAGAAATTGGGAATTCTTGTAAAAACTTTTCTAAAACATAAATTGATGATTTTGGATGTCGATTTGAGATGGGAATTGGATTATTTTGATATGGTTGGACTCGTATCGGAATGGGTGTTGAATTTGTGAATTTGGTTGGGATCCGAGGTATGAGCCCGGGGTTGAATTTTTTATTTTCATTAAAGATCAAATCTTTATTATCCGAAATTGCTTTCTATGGCTTTTATTTCTGATATTAAGTTATTTTGAGTAGATTCGAGCCGTCTGGAATTGTATTTGCGCGGGATGGGCTTGTTAGTAGATTTATTTAGCTTTTTTGAGGTAAGTATTTTGCCTAAACTTTTGTTGGAATCTTCCCCGTAGAATTTGTTTTTTTCCATTAATTGTACTGTGTGAATGACATATACATAATATGACGAGTGTGTACACGGGCGTATGTGTGATGGTTTTGATCGGAATAGACCGTAGGCTATTAATATGCCTTAATGTGATAAGCGAATTTTATATGAAACTTGTGAAATCACTTTATGACTATTTGATCATGCTAATTTCATTGACATAGCCATAGACATGTTTTATCTATTGAACATCCCTCTGCTTCTACGATTATTTGTTATGTCCTCGTGCACGATTGTTGAAAGTTGTAAAATTACACTTTGGTATTATTGTTGTGATATTGTAGCACATGAAATTATTATTCTGTGATATCGTGGCACTTATGGACATGTTGAGCGGATTTATTGGGGGTGTCAGCACGAGATTTTGCCGTACGATTTCTTTGTCTATGGTTGTGCTTGTGGGGAGAAATAAGGGTGCTGTATCTCGGGCTGCTCACGTGCCGTAATAAGGGTGGCTATGAGTGTATGTGGCGAAATAAGGGTGGCATATTACTTTATGTGCACATGCAGTGCAATAAGGGTGGCATTTGATGATGTTATGTGATATTTTCGGGTGTTTTGTTATTTTAATTATGATTGTGTTGAGATGGGGTTGTTATTCTTATTTCACAATTCTAAAAGTCTCTGTTTTGCACTTGCATGAGATAACTGGTCGTATTTGATATTTTATCTCATACTTTAAAGTAGTTTANATTATATGAACTTAAGAGTCACATTTTCTTAATGCCTTTGCTGCCACATTGAGTTCCATTAGGCTTATCCAAAGGTGCTAATTAATTAGTTAATCCCCACTAAAAATCAATAATTATCCAATTATCCACATAATTAAAAATTATCCCAAATTACTTAAAATACTACTCACTTTTAACATAACTTATACACCTTATTATCATGGTCATGTGGTACCTTGTATGGCTCTAGTCCATAAATATCGGATATTATTATAGCTCGGACCGTATTTTATCCCAAATTGACAACCTTAAACGAAACTCATTTTCTATGATTCATTTACCCTTTAACTTTCACGGCACTTACTTATCGCCTATTATAAATAGCATAAATGCTTATAACCGCAAAAATAATCTCATTCCTGAATCTACGTCGATTAACTTACGACGAAACTTTAACGTACAAAAACGCGAAATGTAATATCCTTCCCCACTTAGAAATATTCGTCCTCGAATGTTTAACTCCCCGGGATCTATATAAATTTTTGGCTGAGTCACCTTTGTAATAGTACTACTATCAACCATTCCTGTAGAAAACTCAATACTTCAATGCCACATAGGACCACAATCATCAATGATAGCATCCTAGGAAGCTCAAATCTATTCAAGGTCAAGAATGAAGCTTTGGAATCTCAAAGAGGGTCTTTGACAAGATGTCAAGCTAAAGAGTTGCAAAGCAAGGTCATTAGACTTCAAGTGTAAATAAAGAAGTTATTAATTGGGATGGAGAGATCAAGGATAAAGGATATGAGTTGGCTAGGTATTATAATTATTTTATGGTCCAAATTCATGTCCAAGAAAAGGTGGATTAGATCCAAAAAGACATCCTCCGAAGAAGGTCCAAATCAGGCCACTATTGGACCTATTTGGCACCTAAAAATGTGTCCAAACTTGCAGCCCAATAAGTCCTACATGAAGACATATTTTTATAACATAAAAAGGACTTACTTTCTGCCCAAGAAAGGTTCAATAGGCATGATAGAAGTTGGGTACAAGTTGTTGCCAAGTTTCTTGCAAGTTGCCTTCAAGATTTCAAAGATCCTATCCATGATTGGTTTGCGACTTTCAAGATTCTATTCAAGATTGGTTTTAACTTATTTTCTTGTACTTTGGTACTAGATTTATTGCTTTCCTAGGTAGTTAAGTTTATGTTTTCCTTTTCCTAAAATTGTTGGAGTTACTTTCCAAGATTGACTTGGTTTTTGTATCCTAGTGTTTTTCCTTTTCCTAAGGTATTTGGACTTATTGGGGGTGTCAGCACGAGATTTTGCCGTACGATTTCTTTGTCTATGGTTGTGCTTGTGGGGAGAAATAAGGGTGCTGTATCTCGGGCTGCTCACGTGCCGTAATAAGGGTGGCTATGAGTGTATGTGGCGAAATAAGGGTGGCATATTACTTTATGTGCACATGCAGTGCAATAAGGGTGGCATTTGATGATGTTATGTGATATTTTCGGGTGTTTTGTTATTTTAATTATGATTGTGTTGAGATGGGGTTGTTATTCTTATTTCACAATTCTAAAAGTCTCTGTTTTGCACTTGCATGAGATAACTGGTCGTATTTGATATTTCATCACATACTTTTTATTTGATGTTTCGTTATCAAAGATGGGAATTTATTACACAGTGTTGTTAATATATGATCTAAATGAGTTGTGATTTATTATTTTTAGTTACATTTCAATTATCAATTTTCTTCGATATATTCATTGCACGGGTTATTTATCTAGTGAGTATCATACGACTTGAACTTCGTCACTACTCCACCGAGGTTAGTCTTGATACTTACTGGGTACCGATTATGGTATACTCGTCCTACGCTTCTACATATTTTTATGCAAATCCAAGGATTTTGGACCGGACTGGTCGGCAATGAGGCTTTGCATACACCGGAGACTTCAAGGTATCCCTGCATGATCCAACTGCAGGCCTCAGAGTCACCCTCTTGTTTCACCTTTACTATTTATGTATCTCAGATAGTACTATATTTTGATATTGATTCAGCGTATTCAGTTAGAGTTTGTGACTATATACCACCTAGTTCTGGGATATTATATTGAGTATTTTTCACTTCAACCTGTATTACTCTTATTTCTGCTTTTATGTTAAACTTCATTTTCATTATTTCATGCTTTATTGTTTAAACGATGTTGGGTGACCGACTTACCTAGTTTGGAGACTAGGTGCCATCATGACTCCTAAGGAAGGATTTTAGGTCGTGACAAGTTGGTACCAGAGCTCTAGGTTCATAGGTTCTACGAGTCACAAGCAATTTTAGTAGAGTCCTGTGGATCGGTACAGAGACGCCGGTACTTTTCTTCGAGAATCTACAGAACTATTAGGAAATTTCACTTCTTTCATTCCTGTTCGTGCGGATTTGTTGATTTCAGATCCTGAGCTTTTGTCTTTCTATTCTCTCACAGATGGTGAGGACACGCACTACCGCATCGGATGAGCAGACACTTGTGCCCCCTGCTAGAGCCGCGAGAGGTCGGAGCCGAGGCCGAGGTAGAGGTCGAGAAGGGGCACGTACTGCAGCCAAAGCACCTTCCCGACCAACGACTGAGGAGTCACTAGTAGCTCTGGTTGGGGAGCAAGCACCTAAGACTCTAGCTACTAACCCTCCACTCTAGGAGGCATTAGCACAGTTCCTGAGCATGTTTGGTACCTTGGCTCAGGCGGGATTCATCCCAGTTTCACCAGCTACTTCTCAGGCTGGGGAAGGAGCTCAAACTCCCGCAGCCTATACTCTAGAGCAGCGGGTCCACGCTGATCAGGTTCCGGATATTATGTCAGCACAACCTTTTATTGCGGTTCAGCCTGAGGTCAGGCCAGAGGCATTAGAGGAGGAGCAGAGAAGACTTGAGAGGTTCAAGAAGTATGATTCTCCTGTTGCACCCTATTTGCACAAGTCAAAATATTGTACAACTTATATTACTCTACGAGGTTAGTTAAAGTTTAGAGTCGCCACCTAATGTTTAAGGTTCACTAGGACACCTATATTACACTATATAATGTACACTTCAACTATGGTCTACGAAACCGTTGAGATTCTGAATAAGGGTTCAAGTTATCTCGAGGGAAATATGTTAGGCATCCCTCAAGATCCACAAAATGTGATTCATGTGGAATCGATCAAATAAAAGGGGAGGTTCAAGTAAATACTCACTACTATTCACAAAGAATTCAAATAAGAGAATGATTAACATATACCCAAATGAATAATTAAATACATAATAGATCATGTACAAAGAAAGTATGCCATTGACTTTGTGTTTTGAAAACGATATAATTAAGGTATACAAATCGAATAGAAGATATGAAGTGTACAAAGAGTTATGTTTTGAAAGAATAGACTAAGTGTGAAAATTAATTTAGACAAAGAATGATTAAATATGTAATAAAATATGCAACAAGAATAAAGTACGAAAGGTATTAAAAATATATTAAAAAATCGTATCGTAGTGTGAGTTGAATAATATAAATGAATTGTGCTTAAAGAATACATATTGGCTCAAAGTATTAAAACGAAGATTTGAATTTCACAAGAATAAGACTAAAAGAACCTACTTACCATTCGAAGACAGAAACTTTGAATGAGTGATTAAAGTATGAGAGAACATGCATTAAGGAGTAAAGTGAAAAGAAAAGAATGATTATTTGCATATGAGTAATTTGACCAAAGAAACAAAGTGTGAAAATATTAGCATGAATGAGTAAGTGTTGTTGATACCCAATTTTGTCCTCATATTTTTATAAATATCCTATATACTTTCGAAATATCATTTATGCATCATTACCAATTCACAAGAGTCATATAAGTTCTTTCTGTAATCTTTCATAATTTTTAAGGCTTTAAAATTAATTTTCTTGCATTTAAATTATTCGAATATTTATTAATTACTCCTTCAAATTATTTTTTGATGACTTAATCATCCAAATTTATTATTTACATCCACATATATGCTTTATAATATTTTACATCGTTTTATATAATTACATATGTCTTTTTTTGAACTATTTACGTATTTTTGCAATAATAGCCTATATTTTATAATTAATTGTATTTTCATTTAATTTTAGGTCAAAATGAATTTTTATATTTTTATAACCATGATCTATTATTTTAAAATGTTAATTCACATAAATAATATTTATATATTTAATTAACTATTTTATTAAATATATTTCCTTTAATTTCTTGTATTTAAAATCTAGCCTAATCCTAAGCCAATTTGCGGACCAAATTAATGGCCCAAATACCCTAAATACTTAGCCCAATTCCCATAGGCCAAACCAAACAACATCCATTAATACAACCCAGTCGCTACCCATTCATTCGACCCGCCCCGCTTCTCCTCTAATCCTGGCCGTTGATCTCAAATGATCAACGGCCCACAAGTACTCCCCCGTTTTTAATTACCCTCGCCCAAACCCTAATGCTCATTCTCCTAATCCAATATCATATGGAAAAGCTTCCATATCCCCTTTCCTTTTTTGCTCACATGATGGTTCTTACCATTTCCTCAACGTTACGATACTTGGTACTCGATTATTTATGGAAGCTGAGTCATTGGATGTTCGTTCAACTCAGATTCTGTACTATCCTCGTGTTTCTGACCTGATGCACTCACTATCAAGTCATATGGGACCGATTCAGTGAGATCTGTTACTATTTTTGTTCTCCGTCTTAAACTAAGGTTCACCTCTTCTTCACTACTCAGCTTATGGTGAGCCCGCTATAGTTCTAATGGGTGTTTCAGTCTAGTTCATTTTATGTATATAGGTATCTATTGTCTTAGAAGTTCCATGTACACTACGGGTCATGTAATTAAAGACTTGAGTTTTGTAATGTATTTATGTTCGCAATATTCACAGATATTTATAAAGTTGTGTAACCATCACGAGAAAGAAAATATGGGCCATTAAGCCTGATGTATTCAATATGAAAGTCAAGATCTAATTATTTTATGGTAAATCATACATGAGTAATTATGAGAGGTTAATGTAAATTAGACTTGCTCGACTGGGTTTACTCGGTTGAGCGCCGGTCGCGCTCCCTGAGTTCGGGGCGTGAAAGTCACCCGGTGTTATGTGTCATCCTTCAGATGGGGAAGCTTGGAAGCATTTTGATAGGACGTATCCGGATTATGCTAGTGTACCGAGGAATGTTCGGTTGGGTTTGTGTGCTGATGGTTTCATGCCATTTTCTGTTTCTGCAACACCATATTCATGTTGGCCAGTCTTTATTACATCGTATAATCTTCTGCCTGAAATGTGTATGTCTAGTCCATATATGTTTTTAGATTGTGTTATTCCCGGTCCTCGCTATCTAAAGAGTTTGATTGTTGTATATTTGCAACCTCTTATTGATGAGCTAAAATACTTGTGATATGATAGAGTTGAGACAAATGACATATCAACTAAGCAAAATTTCATCTTCCGTGCTAATTTAATGTGGGCCATTAATGATTTTCCTTCATATGGAATGTTATCTAGGTGGATGACTGTTGGAAAGTTAGCATGTCCTTACTGCATGGAAAATGGTAAAGCATTCACTTTAAGACATGGCCGAAAGCAGTCATGGTTTGATTGTCATCGTCAGTTCTTGACAGTAGATCATGAGTTTAGAAGGATGAAGAATGCATTCAAAAAGAATACAGTTGAACATGATTTTCCACCTCCAATTTTGTCTGGTGAGGAAATTTGGGAGAGGGTTCAGAACTTCACTAAAGTTACCGAGGCCCCACTTTCTAGATTTCCTGCATATGGTGTTACTCATAACTGGACAAAACAGAACATATTTTGAGAGTTGCTATATTGGAAGGATAATCTTCTCAGACACAATCTTGATGTCATGCATATTGAGAAGAATTATTTTGACAATTTGTTCAACATAGTGATGGATGATAAGAATAAGACAAAAGATAACCCGAAGGCTAGACTAGACTTACAAGAATATTGCAGGCGGCCTGAATTACATTTGCACTCTGCGAACAATGATAAGGTGTTCTAGCCCAAGGCCACCTACACATTTACTTTGGAACAAAGACGACGGATTTGTGAGTGGTTACAAACCTAAAGATGCCTGAGGGCTATGCTTCGAACCTGGGAAAACATGCTGATATGGTTGAAGGAAAGGTGACTCAGATGAAAAGTCATGACTATCATATCTTCATGGAAACATTAATCCCTATTGCGTTTTGTGGTTTATCTGAAAATATATGGAAACCCATCACAGAGATAAGTTTATTCGACAACAGATATGGTTCATGTAAGCAGGTAAGAACAAAGTTCTCATAAAGGAATTATCAGTAGAAATTCACTAAGGCAAATTCTGGGTAGGAGATGGTTCCCTAGGAATTTCAGTGCAAGAATCCAGAACAAGGCATGATAAAAACTCACAATAAACAGCAGAACAACAAAGTAAACTTAAAGGTACACAGTCATTCAAGCTGAACATATTGGAGTTTTAAAAATCTAGACATGTTGTGACACTCGAAGACTCAAAATTGTAAAATAGCTACAAAGCAAGTAAAATTGCCAAGGATAATAACATAATATTGGAGTCATATTGGCTCAAACAACATGGATATGCAAATCACTGGAAACAAGCAAAGATGGTAGAAATGAAAAGGGCAAGACACTTACCAGTCTGCGGATTCAACAAACAAATAGAAGAGAAAACTAAGTGTCAACAACAGCTTCAAATATCAGCAGCAAAGAGAATAACCAAAAGATCCAAATCCTAGTGCGTCAAAGTTCACAGGAGCCTCAAATGAGCCCCGAGCAGTGCTCACACTAGGGAGGTCGATAGAGAGGGCTCCGGTGGCCTTGGCTTTCAGCCAGCCAAGAGCCAAGAGTACAGAAAGTATAGAAGAATGGGAGTTGAGAGAATAGTAGTGGTAACAATAGTTAAGTAATGAATAGTTAAGCCTTAGAGGGGAACAGTAAAAAAGGGTTTATATAGTAGCAAAAGTAAACACAAACAAGGAAAAATAGTCAATTAAACATAAAAATGAAAGAATAGCATGTTGATTTGTGTGGATTATTTGAGGGCATGTACACCCCTTCCCTTATTTCCTTCACTTGTTTGAATCACTATGACATGTATATCCCTTCCCTTATTTTCCATTATTTGTCTAAATTGCTATGATATGTATATCCCTTCCCTTATTTTCTTTTATTTGTCTAAATTGCTATGACATGAACATCCCTTCACTGTTTCCCTTCATTGCTATGACATGTACAAGACTGCTATATCATTTTCCTCCCATCCCTATCCCTTTATTTGTTTCATTTAATTCTCGCACGTTTTTATGAGTTAAACTAACTTCCCTATTTTGTCTTTCCTTTTTATTTTCTTTCTCTTGTTCATCATTATTACTTACTCTTTTTACGTACTTTCATCATGTAAATATTTGGCAACATGTTATTATTTTACTTAAAGCATGCTTTCAACATCATACTCCACTCGTTCTTATTATCAACATAACGGCGCTTGATGAGTGTCCGCATTTTCCTTAAAATACCCTTTTAAGATGGAAATGCTTATTTGCGGTAGACTAGTCGATCAGTGGTGCAGTTGAAGGTCCTGTGCCTTTCCCTCTCAAGTTGTCCACTTGAGAGTATCAATCTAAACCTTTCTAGAAACCATACTCTAATTTGAAATGTACATGCATCATGCTAAACCTAGTATGGATTGAGACGTCATTGACGTAACAACCTGCTTAGATGAACCTTATCCAAAGACCAACGGAATTTCCATAATCCCAAAGGATACCATCATATTATGTGCATTGCTTGGAGAAAACGTGTCAGCATGCTAATCGTTAGTGCGTAAATAGTCGAATCTGGAGGGGGAATGGGCTAACTTTTATTTGTCTGTAGAAAATGAAGCACGAAATTCCCAGGTTCGGTATGGTCCAGAATATCCCGCCTCTGCTGATTGACTGGCGGAATGACCTTGCGCCCTATGATAGAAATCACGTGAGAAGGGTATTGGGTAACCTGCCATCTTTGCTGAACATTCAACCAAACATGGAACTGATCGAGGTTGCTACCATGTTCTAGGATGAGAAGAGATCCATTTTTTATTTTGGCAATATATAAATGAATCCTCTCCTAGAAGAAATAGGGGGTTTTGCCAAGTTACCATGGGATAGTCCAGGACTATTGGTGCCAGAGAATCGCACTTCATGCGATTGTTTGAAAATGTTGGATTTTAAGAAGAATGATGAACTGATATGTCTGAAGAAATCATACATCCCCTTTGAATTTCTCTATGAGCGTTATGGGCATAGAAAATCATATCGCCTTCATCATGAGGAGCTAGCCATTACCGCTTTGGGATGGGTGCACCGCCGGGTTTATGTTTTCATTGTGTGTTTCTCGGGTTTGCTGATCTTTCCGATGCAAGGGGGAAGAATTCATACTCGCTTAGCCATGGTCGTCAGGACCTTATGGAAGGTATCGAGGGACAAAAGTACACTATCATCCCGATGATCTTAGCTGAGATGTACCGTGCTCTGGATCAGTACAAGCATGGGTCTGGACACTTTGAGGGTTGTAATATCTTACTACAAGTTTGGCTTTTCGAACACTTTTAGAGCGGTGATTATCTCCAAGAGATTCTATGAAGGCCACTGAATGATTACATAGCCAGTCATCATCCAAAGAAATAACATTCATTCCAGATAGGTTTGTAAAGCCTGGAAATGTTGTAGGCTGGGTGCGTTTCTTCAGCAATCTGATAGACGAGCAAGTGCATTGGATGTTTGAATGGTTTGAATGGAGTAGGCTGGGTGCGTTTCTTCAGCAACCTCTCTCTTATTCTAAATGTTCCCGATATCAACCAGCAAAACACAACCACTCAGAACCAAACACCACCATAAAACACATAAAACAAGAAACCACTACCCATAGCTCCTAATACTCCCGCACCGCACCAGTATCACAATCCCGTACCTCCCCAAAACCTTAACCTACCACCATTGCAAGCCCCTCAACAACACTACCATCACCCGACCCAATATCCGCAAACCACCACTTATCACACTCCTCAAAACTCACCACAACCTACCCCTGAACCCCCTCAAACCTCAATCAGAGATCACCCATATACCCAAGTTCCAGGAACCCATCAAGGCAACTCGATATACGTGGAAACCTTACCCCATACTCCACAAAAAACCTATACATACCTGAGCCAACCGAGAAGGACCTGCTCATTCAAAACATGGCAAAAGAACTCAAGAAACTGGCAGGGAGAGTCCAGAGTGTTGAAGGTGGGAAGGGTGTTGAAGGTTTATACTATGAAGATTTTGTATCCAGCCAGATGTAGAACTACCGGAGGGATACAAACCTCCCAAGTTTGAGATATTTGATGGCACTGGTGATCCAAAGGTGCATCTGAGAACCTACTGCGGCAAGCTTGTAGGAGTGGGTAAGAACGAGCAAATCCACATGAAACTGTTCATGCAAAGTCTTACAAGAGACGCATTATCTTGGTATATCAGTCAGAATTCGAAGACAGGGGCAACTTGGGTAAGCATGGCATCAGATTTCATGGACAGATTTAGGTTCAATACAGAGAATACGCTAGACATTTTCTACATTCAAAACCTCAAGAAGAAGCCGACAGAAACCTTCCTCGAGTATGCTACTCGTTGAAGATCAGAGGCCGCCAAGGTAAGGCCACCACTTGAAGAATAACAGATGAACAAGTTCTTTGTTAGAGCTCAAGATCCGCAGTACTATGAAAGGCTGATGGTTATCGAGAATCACAAGTTCTCAGACATCATGGGCATTTCGAAGAAGAAGGAAGTGGGTGTCGTGATGGTGGCCCAGGGCCCTAAGTCTCCCCTTACATACCAAACACCTCCACCCACATATCAACCATTACCTCCAAAATACCAATACCCTGCCACCACCTACCATGCCTATAACACCCAACATGTATATTACCATTCACCTCCACCCGCCTACCAAAACCACCCAAAGCCACTACCAAACTTTGACCGCAGAGCTCCCAGATAATACACCCCAATCGCTGAACCCATAGCCCAACTGTATGAGAGACTAAAGGCCGTTGGTTATGTCACCCCTATTCCTGTTGTTACTATTTAGAACCTTTCCCAGTGGATTAACCCCAACAAAACTAGTGCCTATCACGCAGGCATGAAGGGTCATGCCATTGAATGATGTTGCGTGTTAAAGGATAAGATTCAGACACTAATCGACAACAAGGTTATATAGGCAAATGAAGACTCACCAAATGTCTGTAACATCCCTTTCCCGGATCATAGGGGCGAGGAAGTGAATGTGATAGAAACTGATGAGGAATGGGATCAGGAGGGATCCATTGGACTTATTCAATAGGGGGATACTCCCAAAAGATCTCATGTCACCCTATCGTCGATTGTGGTACAAACCCAGGCACCGTTTGAGGTCGAGCTAGCTACACCTTTCACTGTGATGGTAGCTCCCACACCGTATTAGAAGTCTGATACCATCCCATAGGATTACGTTGTAGAGACAAGAAGGAAGGGAAAAGCCAAGATGGAAGAGGCAGGTTCTGCACAAGGTACGACTAGGACCGGCAGATTTTACACACCTAAGAATCTTGGAGGAACAAGCAAAAAAAACTGCACCTAAACCACTTGTCGTTGAGATGGGAACTGGCGATATTTGGAGGAAGGTACATGCAAGGGAATACTCTGTTGTTGATCATCTGAACAAGACTCCCGCCCGGATATCCATTTTGTCGTTGTTGCAAAATTCAAACGCACACAAGAATGCCTTGATGAAAGTGTTAAGCGAATCTTATATGCCCACCGGTATCACTAGCAGGGAGATGGCTAACATGGTCGGACAGGTACTAGAGAGTCATAAAATTACTTTCCACGAAGATGAGTTACCGCCATAAGGATTGAGTCACAACAAAGCGTTGCACATCATTGTGCAATTTGAAGATAAGTTCATTGTCAGGGTCCTGATAGATGGAGGTTCGAGCCTGAACATATGCCCTTTGACCACTCTGAAAAGATTAGGTAAAGGCCTACATGAGATATGTATGGGAAGCATGAATGTGAAAGCGTTCGATGGATCTCAGAGAGCCACTATTGGAGAAATCAACCTTAATTTACAGATGAGCCTGACTTGGTTTGATGTCGATTTCCAAGTGCTAGACATATCCGCCACCTACAACCTGTTATTGGGATGACCATGGATACACGCCGCTGGGATAGTCGCTTCTACCCTGCACCAGGTTGTGAAGTTCGAGTAGAATCATAAGGAAGTGATCATTCATGGAGATGAAAACAACCCTATTTATACCAACCAGACCGTGCCAGTCATCGAAAATAGGAGGAAATTAGGAGGAGAGACATACCACCGTATTGAGCAAGTAAACGCAATCGAGAAATATCGATGGTGGAGCAATACGATAGAGAGCATATTGATGTGGTTAGGCTATGAACCAGGTAAAGGACTTGGCCGAAAGCTTCAGGGAATCACAAAACCCATACGACCACAGAATCATGGCATGACCTTTGGGCTTGGATATGAATATACCGTGCAAGAGTACCAGGATTAGACACCGCCATAGCGCACCGATTACTACCCACTAGAACAACCCATACCACCGTTGCACCAGAAATTCTGCCAGACTGACATGATTTGGGAATCCGAGGAAAACGAGAATTTGGCCGGTATGAGGAAGATATTTCTAAATGAGAAAGACATGGACGGCAGTGCAATTTTAGAGGAGGAGGGGGATGAAGACCTTACTATTCAGACAGTGGTAGAAGGAACTGTTCTTAAGAACTGGACCGCTGCACCGTCCCGGGCTCGCGAGTACCTGAGTAGCCTGGTAGAATTAACATGAATTATTTTAAAATTATTTTTGAGCATTTAAGACATTTTCAGTGTTTTGTTTTGAAATAATTACTCGAGCCATCGAGTCGTACTTGTTGACAATTTCAAGCTTTATTAATGCATTATTGCATTTTGTATTTATTACTATCTTTCTACATCCTTTTTAGCGTAATTATTACATATCCTGATGAACTTATGACTGTGACATGTAATGAGACAACGCAACATCAGGAAAGTGATTCGGAATATTTGGAAGATGATATAATACCTGTGAAAATTGTCAAAGAAGTAGAGAATTTTGAGAACAAACCAAAGTCCCACTTGGAGGAAACTGAGGCAATTAACTTAGGGAATTCTGAAACAGTCAAAGAAACTCGCATAATCATTCATCTATCACCGTCATAGAAGGAAGAATACATCAGGTTTCTAAAGGAATATGAGAATATTTTTGCATGGTCCTACGACTACTTGACTGGGTTAAGAACATCCATAGTAGCTCACAAGCTCCCTGCCAACCCCATGTGTTCGCCGGTAAAGCAGAAGCTCAGAAAATTCAAGTTGGATATGAGTCTGAAAATAAAAGAGCAGGTTACCAAGCAAATCAAATCCCAGGTCTTCTGAATACCTGACCTGGTTAGCCAACATTGTATCGATTCTGAAGAAAGATGGGAAAGTCAGAGTATGTGTTGACTATCTAGATCTGAACAGAGCAAGTTCTAAGGATGATTTCCCATTGCCCAACATACACATACTGATCGACAACTACGCTAAGCATGAACTCCAATCCTTTGTGGATTGCTTCGTAGGATACCACTAGATTTGGATGGATGAGGAGGACGCCGAAAAGACAGCCTTTATCACACCATGTGGGATATATTGTTACAAAATGATTCCATTTGGTTTGAAAAATGCTGGGGCTACCTACATAAGGGCTATGCCGACCCTTTTCCATGACATGATGCACAAGGAAATAGAGGTGTACGTGGATGATATTATCATCAAATGTTAAAAGAGTTCAGATCACATAGCAGACCTGAATAAGTTTTTTAACTGACTTCAAAAGTACAATCTAAAGCTAAATCCGGCAAATTGTGCATTCGGAGTCCTTGATGGGATGCTGCTGGGTTTCATCGTCAGTCGTCGCAGTATTGAGCTAGACCCGTCGAAAATCAAAGCTATTCAGGACTTGCAACCACCAAAGAACAAGGAGGATGTGATGAGGTTTCTTGGATGCCTCAATTATATCAGCCATTTTATAGTACAATCAATGGCGACATGTGAGCCGATCTTCAAGATACTAAGGAAACATGCTGCGACAAGCTGGACCGAAGAATGTCAAAAGGCTTTTGACAAAATCAAGGAGTACTTATCTAAACTGCCCATGTTGGTCCCGCCAGAACCAGGAAGACCTCTGTTGTTGTATCTGTCCATATTAGATGGAGCCTTTGGCTGTGTTCTAGGGTAACATGATGAAACCGGGAGGAAAGAGCAGGCGATATATTATCTGAGCAAGAAGTTCACACCTTACGAGGCTCGGTATTCTTTACTAGAGCACACATGTTATGATTTAACATGGATAGCCAAGAAGTTGAGACATTATTTCTGTGCGTACACTACATATCTTATATCAAGGATGGATCTGCTGAAGTACATCTTTCAGAAACCCATGCCTATAGGTAAGTTAGCAAAGTGGCTGATATTGCTAAGTGAGTTCGACATCAATTATGTGACTCAAAAGGCAGTCAAGGGGCAAGCATTGACCGATCACTTAGCAGAGAACTCCATAGACGGAGAATACGGACCATTGAAGATGTATTTTCCCGACGAAGAAGTGTCGTTTGTGGGTAAGGATATTGCCAAAACATACAACGGTTGGAGGATGTTTTTTGATGGAGCAGCAAACTTCAAGGGAGTGGGAATTGGGGCTGTCTTAGTATCAGAAACCGGTAACATTATCCAGTATCCGCGAAGATCAGGTTCCCGTGCACCAACAACGTGGCAGAATATGAGGCCTGTATCTTGGGAGTCAGACTGGCCGTCGACATGAATGTTCAAAAGTTGCTGGTAATTGGAGATTCAAATCTATTGGTACACTAGGTATTAGGAGAATGGACCACCAAGAACACTAAGATATTGCCATACTTGCATTGTGTACAAGAGTTGATCAAGTGGTTCACAAAATTAGAATTCAAGCATGTTCCAAGGATCTAGAATGAGTTCACAGATGCATTAGCTACCTTGTCTTCCATGATACAACATCCGGACAAGAATTTCATTGATCATATCCCGATAGAGATTCGTAAGCAACCGGCTTATTGTGCTCATGTCGAAGAATAGTTTGATGGAAATCCATGGTTCCACGACATTAAGGAATTCTTGTAGAAAGGAGAATACCTAGAGAATGCCACGCACACTCAGAAGCGCACACTTCAAAAATTGGCCAACCATTTCTTTTAGAGCGGAGGAATTCTGTATAGAATGACTCCTGACTTGGGATTGATGCGATGTGTCGATTGCTAAGGACGCATCTAGATTGATTGAAGAAATACACGCCAGAACTTGCGGACCTCGCATGAACGGGTTCGTTCTGGCCAAGAAAATATTAAGAGCATGGTATTTCTGGATGACCATGGAGACAAACTGCATCAAATATGTTCAAAAGTTTCACCAATGACAGATACATGTTGATATGATACGAGTGCCACCCAATGAACTCTGCTTCAAACGGACATAGGTTCATTTTGGTGGCTATAGATTACTTTCCAAAATGGGTTGAAGTCGCTTCCTATAAGGCTGTGACTAAGAAGGTCATAGCAGATTTTGTCCGGGATCGTATTGTTTGTTGATTTGGAGTACCCGAGTCAATCATTACTGACAATGTCGCCAATCTCAATAGTGATCTGATGAAAGCTATGTGTAAAACATTCAAGATCAAGCATCGGAACTCTACAGCATACAGGCTGTAGATGAATGGAGCCGTAAAAGCCGCCAACAAGAACATCAAGAAGATATTGAGGAAAATGGTGGACAACTACAATCAATGACACAAGAAGCTACCATTTTTATTTCTCGGGTACCGTACCACAATTTGTATGTCTACTGGTGAAACCCCCTATCTACTAGTCTATGGTATCGTAGTCGTTATTCCCGCTGAAGTGGAGATTCCTTGCTTAAGAATCATACAAGAGGCCGAGCTCAACGACGCAGAATGGATACGGAGTCGGTATGAACAACTGGCTCTCATTGATGGTAAGAGGATGAACGCAGTATGCCACGACCAACTATACTAGAATATGTTGGTGAGGGCTTTCAACAAAAGGTTAGATCGAGGCAATTCACACCGGGGCAATTGGTGCTGAAACGAATCTTCCTGCATCAGGATGAAGCAAAAGGGAAATTCTCACCTAACTGGCAAGGCCCTTACATGGTTCACCGAGTACTGACAGGAGGAGTGCTTATACTTGCAGAAATGGATGGAGAAATATGGCTAAAACCTATTAACTGAAACGCAATCAAGAGATATTATGTTTAAGATTATGGTTGAACTTTCTATTTGATGTAACTTGAACTATGCTTGACCTGATTCCCGTTTAAGAGGGGATACGTAGGAAGCCCTGTGGGTTCGTTCACATCATAATAAAATCTTCATTCCCCCCTATGATCAGAAACTGGGGCAAGATTTCGAGTTTGTCAATCTCATTATGTCGAATATCACAAAGAAGTATATCGCCAAAAGTATACATTTAAACTGGGGCAGAATTTTGAGGAGGGTCCTCAAAATTCCGAGTTGAGGAGGTTGCAATGTTCAAAGCATGTCATAGTCTCCTATTCGAAAATTATTAGTTTTATGCGTCACCACATATTTTGAACAAATTGCATTTTTTATATATATAAATGGTTTTCCACAAATGCATATTTTTGAAATTTAATTTTATGTAGTAGCCAGACGTTACCCAGGGTGACTCACACAAGGCCTCAAGACAAGGACAAAAGACAAAACGAAGAGTCGAAGGCACGAACTAACCTTCCCCCCAAAACTCACGATTTTTGTTTGGATACAGGCACAATGGACATAACAAGCACGTCCACAAATATATGCATACTATAATATTACTATCTTCACACCGACAGAAGTCGCCAAGCACAAACGCATCAAGCTAAGGACCACTTTTCCCTCTCATATTTAATCGTTGCTTTTTCCTATATAGGTCTAAGCATTGCCCTCATTCTTTGCATAGGGCTAAGCACTGCCCTCATCATTGCATAAGGCTAAACGCTGCCTTTCTCTTCATGAGACTAAACATTGTCTCCATCACATTGCATGAGGTTAAGCATTGCCTCCATTATTGCATAAGGCTAAGCACTGCCTTTCTCTGCATGAGACTAAACACTGTCTCCATCACATTGCGTAAGGCTAAGCACCGCCTTCCTCTGCATGAGACTAAACATTGTCTCCATCACATTGCATAAGGCTAAGCATTGTCTTCCTTTGCATGAGACTAAACACTGTCTCCATCACATTGCGTAAGGCTAAGCACCGCCTTCCTCTGCATGAGACTAAACATTGTCTCCATCACATTGCATAAGGCTAAGCATTGTCTTCCTTTGCATGAGACTAAACACTGTCTCCATCACATTGCGTAAGGCTAAGCACCGCCTTCCTCTGCATGAGACTAAACATTGTCTCCATCACATTGCATAAGGCTAAGCATTGTCTTCCTTTGCATGAGACTAAACACTGTCTCCATCACATTGCGTAAGGCTAAGCACCGCCTTCCTCTGCATGAGACTAAACATTGTCTCCATCACATTGCATAAGGCTAAGCATTGTCTTCCTTTGCATGAGACTAAACACTGTCTCTACTACATTGCATAAGGCTATGCACTGCCTCTATCATTGCATAAGGCTATGCACTGCCTCTATCATTGCATAAGGCTAAACGATGCCTCCCCTTGCATGAGAATAAGCACTGTCTCCATTACATATATGAGGCTAAGCATTGCCTCCATCATTGCATAAGGCCAAACGTAGACTTCCCTTGCACGAGGCTAAGCACTACCTCCATTATTACATAAGGCTAAGCGCTGCCTTTCCTTGCATGAAACTAAGCACTGTCTCTATTACATTGCATGACGCTAAGCATTGCCTCTATCATTGCATAGGGCTAAATACTCAACTCAGCACACACAAGATTAAGCGCTGCCTTCTCTCGTTCTCGCATGCAACTAAGCATCAATTGTTCCATTTACCAAATGATTGATATCTCCGCATCTTTGCATTTCATGGGCTGAAACATCGCCACATTGTCCGAAGGCATCATATTCTAAATGCATCATGCTCATAGCCCGAAGACATCATGCCATGTTCGAGGATCTCTCAAAACTGCACATCATTATTCAAAGGCATCATAGTACAAAGGCATCATCCTCATGGCCCAAGGACACCATTTCATGGCCTGCAAATCCCTTATCATACGCTTCATGGCCCAAGATGTCATGGTCTAAGGACATCATCCTCATCGTCCAAAGACAACTCTCATGGTCCGAAGGGAATTTGCATCATGTTTAAATTTTTGCAATAACCCCATATATTCGCGTGCATCGTCTTTTAAGTTTTGCAGGTAACTCAGGAGATAACCGTCCTACAAACATGAGCAATTCTCGCTCCGGTTTCCATTCACAACGTTCATATCCTTCAATCATCTCAAACGTAACCGATGATCAACAATTGATTATCCTTTGACCCTTAGCCATTCAAATATTTGCCTTAAACATTCGTAACGTTCAAATTTGCATTCATAGCTCTACCTAAAATTATTTGGTTCTCACGACACTATCATATCTAAAAGATCCTTTTCGAAACACCCAACCACTCTTATAACAACTCTATCGGTTTCGTTCGTTGTTGGATCTAGAACTACCATGGATATGTAGGCAACTCAAGAACTAGGGCTCAACCCCAATTTTAAAAAAAAATGAATCATCCCCACTCATTTCGGACAAAATTGGTCATCACTTTCTTTACCCGACAACTCTTTCATTATTCCCGGGTAAAGAGAGGCAGTTGTTGATACCCAATTTTCCTCTCATATTCTTATAAATATCCTAAATACTTTCAAAATATCATTTATGCATCATCACCAATTTACAAGTCATATAAGTACTTTCTGGAATATTTCATAATTTTTAAGGTTTTAAAATTAATTTTCTTGTATCTAAATTATTCAAATATTTATTAATTACTCATTCAAATTATTTTGTGATGACTTAATCATCCAAATTTATTGTTTACACCCACATATATGCTTTATAACATTTTACTTCGTTTTATATAATTACATCTGCATTTTGTTTAACTATTTATGCATTTTTACAATAATAGCCTATATTTTACAATTAATTATATTTTGTCATTTTATTCATGGTCAAAATAATTTTTTATATTTTTATAACCTTTATATATTATTTTAAAATATTAAGTTTCATAAATAATAGTTTATTTTCCTTTAATTTCTTAAATGTAAAATCTAGCACAATCCTAAGCCAATTTTCGGACCAAACACCCCCAAATGCCTAGCCCGATTCACAGATTCCAAACCAAACAACCCCTATTAATCCAACCCGGTCGCTACCCGTTCATTTGACCCACCCTACTTCTCCTCTAATCCTGGTCGTTGATCTCAAATGATCAACGACCCACAGCCACTCCCCCATTTTTAATTACCCTCGCCCAAACCCTAACGCCCATTCTCCTGAGACAGCCTCCCCTAAATCCTATCATCCTCTTCCCTTTCTCTAAGAAACCCTAGCCACCTCTATTCAAAACCCAGCCCTAATCCGATATCACATGGAAAATCTTCCATATCCCTTTCCTTTTTTGCTCACACGATGGTTCTTACCATTTCCTCAATGTTACGATATTTGGTACTCGATTATTTATGGAAGCTGAGTCATTAGGTGTTCGTTCAACTCCGATTATATACTATCCTCATGTTTCTGACCTGATACACTCACTACCAGGCCATATGGGTCTGATTTAGTGAGATCTGTTATTATTTTTGTTCTCCGTCTTGAACTAGGGTTCGCCTGATTTCTCCTAAATTGATTCTGAATCGATTTTGCATGCTATTCTTTCCTTTTTATGTTTAATTGACTATTTTTCCTTGTTTGTGTGTTTACTTTTTCTACTATATAAACCCCATTTTCCCGTTCCCCTATAAGAATTAAAGATTCATTACTTAACAATTGTTACCACTACTGTTCTCTCAACTCTCATTCTTCTATACTTTCTGCACTCTTGTCTCTTGGACGGTAACGAGTTTCTAGCGTATATAAAATTCGAACTCGTTCTTTGTCAAATAATAGCATAGAAAGATGTCTAACCCATAGAGATTGGTTCATTTATTCTACAGGCGTTTCTTCTTTTAATTACTATTTGAGAAAATCAGAAAGAGTTGAGTTGTGAATTAACTAACTAAAAATGTATGGATAGAGCAATAGAAAATATTTTGTTTTTCACAAATTTAATAAAAAGGTGCTGGGATCCTCACTTCACTTAATATTTTTATTATATAGTAGAATTATTATTCTTCAATTTTAATTTCTCAAAAATGTATAAATACCTCTCACGATTACAAATATACATTATTACTCAAGTTGAATAATTAATTGCACTCCTCTCGGTTATACAAATTAATCTTCAAAATAGTAATACTAAAGAACCTGAAATATATGATTGAACTAAAACATGCTCTTGTTAGTAAGTCCCTTTCGGTTACCCTACTTGTTATAACTGATTATTACACTATTCACCTCTCTCGTTTACAAATAAGTATAAAAATAATTATAACATAAAAGAGATAGATGGTACTGAATAAATATTAACAACTATCAATACTACAATTAACTATATTATTTCTTCCGCCTCCCTCGATTACGGAATTAATAAACAGTTAACATGTAGTACAAGTGTAACGATCCGATCGATCGTTTGGAGCATTTGCACTTCGCTCGGTAGTTTACGGGCGTGAGTAGCTTTGTATGATGTACTTTGACTTGTGTGAATTGTCGGTTTGGTTTTCAGGTTATTCGGGACTGATTTGGAAGAATTATTCTCAACTAGAGAGCTTTAAATTTGAAAGAGTTGACCAAGTTTGACTTTTTAGCATTTGACCTTGGATTGGAATTTTGATGGTTCCGTTATCTCCGTTGGGTGTTTTTGGACTTAGGAGCGCGTCCAGATTGTAATTTGGAGGTCCGTGGTTGAATTTGACTCGAAATGGCGAAAGTTGAAATTTTGAAAAGTTTGATCAGGAGTGAACTTTTTGATATCGGGATCGGATTCCGATTTCGGAAGTTGGAACAGGTCCGTAATGTTGAATATGACTCATGTACAAAATTTGTGGTCAATCGAACGTGATTTGATAGGCTTCGGCATCGGTTATGGAAGTTGAAGTTTCAAAGTTCATTGAATTCTAATTGAGGTGTGATTCGTCGTTCCGATGCTGTTTTGTGTGTTTTGAGGTTTTGAGTAGGTCCGTGTTATGTTTTGGGACTTGTTGGTATGTTTGTACGGGGTCCCGAGGGGCTCGGGCATAGTTCGGATCGATTTCGGGATATTTTCCTTCATGTTTTCAGTGCTGGTGTGTTCTGGTGTCTGGTCACATTTCTTCATCATGTTCGCGTGGAAAGTATCGTGAAGGCATAGTGTATTTTTATGGCAGAAGCAATTGTTCTTCGCGATCGCAAAGTATGTCTCGCGTTCGCGTAGAGTTGGGGTCTTTTCGCGTTCGCGAATGGAGGATCGCATTCGCATTGTGTTGAGGTTGGCAGCTGGGAATCTGAGCGTTCTTCTATGTGATTGTGAAAGGTTAGTCACGTTCACGAAGCTTTGGCACCAGTGTTCATCACGTTCGCATGGAGTGCATCGCGAACGCGTAGAGTCTTTTGTGGCAGTGTGCATTTTTTTCATCGTGAACGCGATGGTTTTTCCGCGTTCGCGAAAGAGGACGTCTGGGCAGTTTATATAGTACTCTATTTCGAAGGTTACAAATAGTTTTACATTTTGGGAGCTATGGAGCTCGGATTGAGGCGATTCTTGGAGCAAGTTTCATCACAAGGATTGGGGTAAGTGTTCTCTACTCGATTTTGGTTATATTTCATGAATTTACCTTCGTTTTTGGTAATTGGATTGTAAATTTTAAAGAGGAAATTGGGGGTTTTGGTCTAAAGTTTCATAATGTGAAAGTTTGAGCTTTGAACATCGAATTGGAGTCGGATTTGAGTGAAACTAGTATGGTTGGATTCGTAATTGAATGAGTTGTTGGATTTTGTAAATTTTGTCGGGTTTCGAGGTGCGGGCCCGGGTTGGGCTTTTGGCCGATTTTGGGATTTTGATTCAAGATTTGATCTTTTAAAATTGATATTGGTTCCTTTAGCATTGTTTGATGTACTTGAGTTATTTTTGGTTAGTTTCGAGCCGTTCGAAGGTCGGAACGCGCGGGGTTGCATTTTGGAGCATCGCTTGGCTTACTCGGTGTTGGAATTGGCTTGTTTGAGGTCAGTAACTCTTCTAATCTTAGTGCTGAGGGTATGAAACCCCAAAATATGTGATTTGTGTTGAGGTGACGCACCTGCTAGGTGACGGGCGTGTGGGAGTGCACCATGTGAATTGGGACTCTGTTGTTTCCATGGCACTGAATAGTGGCCCTAGTTTTGTTGATATCCGTGTTTTTACCATGTGATAATGTAATTGAGCTATCAATCATGCTAGATATCATGTTAAGGCTTTATGCCGATATTGTTGGGACCCATAGTGGTCGTTTCTTGCAGTAATCTCACTGATTTCATTGATATTTCGTACTCAGTCATATTCATGCATTCATATCATATCTTAGTCTCAGTTATTATTTATTGATATCATATCATTGTTGTCGGGCTAGTTTTATGACATTGTGAGCTCGTGAGTGAGACTGGATAGATTGATCACTGAGTGAGGCTGAGAGCCTGATTATGAGTGACAGTTGTGGGATCGGGCTGCACGCCGCAGCATGCTATATTGATTTATGCTTGGATCTGGCTTATGATAGCGCTTGGGCTGTAGGAGCCCCTCCGGAGTATGCACACCCCTAGTGAGCGTGGTTGATATTATTAAGGGATGGAGCTTCTCTGGACGTGGATCTTGTCTGAAGCATTTTATACCTAGAGATGGATCTTCTCCACGGGTCGTATTGGCCTTCCTCGGTACTAAGTGACTGATGGTCAGTGATGTATATATTCCGGGATGGATCTTCCTTGGGCCGTATGTTCCATATACAGTACCGAGTGGTAGAGCATGATGAGCAGAAAGTATGAGACAGTGAGATTGAGTACTCTAAGAGCATGAGTACATGATTCATCTTTGAGATACATGGCATTGGCATGCACACATGACATACATGCATAGAGAGGAATTTTCCTCATGTTGTATGGTATCACATCATTCATGATTCTCACACATGTTGACAAATGGGAATAGTGATGCATTTGTTTTACACTGGTTATTTGGAAAGAAAATGAAATATCTTATTTATTATGGAAAGGATATTGGAAAAATTGTTGTTTTCAAACTTATTCATATTTTTGGTAACTCTGGTAAACGATTTGGGTTTTCATTGAAGTACTTGATTGGAAAAACTATTTTTAGAAATGATGTTTTGTTGAGCATATGATTGTTGAGTTACTTCTGGTATTACTTATTTTATGTTGTTATGAACTATTGTTGGTTATTGAAGTTGGGACCCGACCTTGGTACAAGATCGTCACTACTTTCAACCGAAGGTTAGATTTATTACTTATTGAGTACATAGGGTCGGTTGTACTCATACTACACTTCTGCACCTTGCATGCAGATGTTGGCTATTGATGTTGTTGTGTTCGATGGAAGCTGGATTGGAGATGTACCTGTGTCCCGATTGTAGCTGCCTCTTGTTCGTGGTAGCCTTAGATCTATAAAACTCTGTTTATGTACTTTTCAAACAAACTATGTACTTATTTCATTTCCGCTTTGGAAACTCTATTCTTAGAAGCTCAGGATTCATACTACCAGTTCTTGGGGAATGTATTATATTCAAATATTTCTTTACTTAATTGCTTTATTAATTGTTATTTGAATTAGTTAGTGGTTAATTAGCTTACCTAGCGGGTTGGGTTAGGTGCCATCACGACTAATCATATTTTGGGTCGTGAAAAGGTTGTATCAGAGCTCTAGGTTCATAGGTTTTACAAGTCATAAGCAAGTGTCTAGTAGAGTCTTGCAGATCAGTATGATGACATCCATATCTATCTTCGAGAGGCTATAAGACATTTAGGATATACTTTCATCTTTCTTTCCTTATCGTGCGACATTGATTTAGCTTGAAGCATAACTCTTTGAATTCCTTCCACGCATTCGTATGTGCATGTGAGCGCTCGGTATCGATTATGCACCGGCAGCTTATGATTCTATGAACGAAGTTTGAGATATGTATTCTGTGTTTTGGTTGTGGGCCAGTCTTGAGGACTTGAGGCCATGGTTAGATGAGCGGTGAAATGGCTATGTGTTGAGTATGATGTGACTGCGAGATGTGTTCGGATTGTTTGAGTGTGAAGAGAAGAGTTTACTTGAGATGTAGCAAGGACTATGGGGTGTTTGATTTCTGTCTTGATTTGGCGTGTGATCTCGAGTTGTGGGTGTGTTGAGGGATCTCTCATGTTATTTAGTTCTGGAGTGAAGTAGATTCTCATGTCTTGTTGATGAGTTCAGAATCAAGAAGATTATGTGATTGCGTAGTAGTCGTGGCTGTGGAAGGGTATAGAGAGATGTCAGTTTGAGGTAGAGCAGGCGGGTTATCTCCTGCGAGGTGTCTAGAAGTTGTGTGGTCCTTATGATTTTTTATAGAGAGTTCTCTTTTACCAGTGAATGATATATGTTGCTATTTGAGTTTGGATCGCTTGTGGAAGTTGGCTTGACTATTACAAGGGTGAATGCGAGATTTGCAGACGATTTGAGGTATTATATGGTTTGTGTTATATGGGCTTGCGAAGGATTTAGTTGAATTTCAGTGCGGGATTCTGGCAGTAATATAGTATGGGTATCGTGATGTTATCGACTGTTTTGTTCTATGGCTTTGAGACAAGTGGAGGAGTCTGCTATCGACGAGTTGTTTACACGGTTATGTGTCGTATTGGCTTCAGTTCGGGGTATACTAGTGAATCAGTTATGACTTGTAGAGGTCGAGATCGAGGATGACTCGGGTAAAGGAATTTCTGGATATAGGTTGTATTACGCTCTATGGGTATATGGGAATCATAAAATAATTGGGCGGTTATTCGCAAAAGATGTAGGGTACATGGGGTAGGAATTTGCTCGATTTCTTAGGAGTATGGACTACTCCCTTTGGTGTTGGTGTACTAATGGAGCACATGTCGTTCGGTCTGTTTGGTCGGTTCAATTGAGAATTTCGGATTGGTATATGGCTAGGATCTGATATTTGCATGGAATGGTGTCGAGACTTGTGGCATTTTTATATCATGATAGATTATGCATTTCAGTATCAAGAAGGTGAAGAAAATAGTTTTAGGTTCACAAAAGGTCTCTTTAGAGTGGGTATCTCGATTGTGGTGCTTTGGGGTGCTTAGGAGGGAAGTCAGTGGCTTATGGGCCCTTAGGGCGTGGTGGTTTTATACTAGGGCCTCTTGTGTGGTGAATTTTGGTTAAGGATCGTGGTGCTCCAGCAAGGAGAAGTGTCAACTTGAAGGTAATTTGGAAGGGACTTGGAGAAATAGGACAGCGTGGTAGTAGGTTGGGTTAGAACAATAATGGGTATGATCGGTTCTTTGGGTACTTAAGACGTGGCTAGACTCTAAAGGTGTTTTGTGGCAATGCTCTTGGGTTTTGGCAACCTGCATGGCTGGGTTGAGTTCGAGAGATTCGGTTCAGATAGCTTGGTTGTGTGCAAATGGGTTTAGAAGGGTTCTCGATGGCTTTTACCATGGTTCGAGGGGTATATTTACTACAGGCGTGAAGAATATGTTGCATATTGAAGTTTTCTCTGGGATGAGATCAAATGGAAGGTTTCTGACTGATCGAGTATGTATATTGCTTGTGACTAAGAGTTGATTATAAGATTATTGTACTCTTCGCAGGATGGCATGGTAGACGCGGTGTATTACATGGAATTGATATTGGCTTGTCCAAGGTCACAATTCAGATTTGAAGGGAAGGACATAAATTTGTAGGCAGCATGGACGAATTAAGATGACTAGGCAAATGATATTACTAATTGGTATGGCCTGATAAGAGTATACATTTCAGAAGGGGCAAGGTGTTTTGATTTATGGGCACTTCATTGGTATTACAACACTCTCCTGGTTGATCGACTGTTGATATTCAAATTTTTCCAGGTGGCACGGAAGAATTTTGGAAGTATTCCTTGTGGGATGATCGTGTATGAAGGATGTGTTAGACATTCGGGCGGTGGAGATGGAGTCAAAAATGGTTATTCGTGTGTTCTTTGGATTTGGAGACTGATAGTTCTCAAGAGCAGATTGTTTCAGGGTTGTGGACTGGGAAGTCGTGGCCGAAGCTAGCCAGATGATAGTATGTGTTATGATTCAGTCACTGTGGGCTTTCAGAGGGTTATTTATCTATTTTTGGGTGGCCGAAGTTGATTTAGGGGTCCATTGATAGGACCAATTAGGATGTGTATTCTACACTAAGCCGGATTGGTTGGCTCCATACTGCTATTGTTGAGGGATGTGCCATTCGGTTGTTATTGAGCTTATTCGTGTTCTGAAATTTTCTGTAAGTTACTCTTCTATTCTACGGGGAGTTGTGATTCGTTGGTTATAGGGACACATGGTGCGGTTTTTGTTGTGGTCTTATAGCGGAATTTGAGCGAGATGAGTAGTTGGGTATTGCATGATTGATTGTGTATTGGTTATGTCCTTTTGAGTTTTGGGTGGCATTGTATCATTGGCTTCTCCGTGGTCATGGTAATGCACTTTGAGTACTTGATGTCGGATTGTGCGTGGTTATTGATTTTGAGCATGGTGGCTGAGGTACTTCATATGGACCAGTATTTGGATAGGGTCGCTAATTGCAGCAGAGTTATATGGAAATATGATCCTTTGTGTTAGAGTTGTGTGTTATGGTTCTATGGTGTGTGATGGGTTTAAGCATTTCGTTGTGGTGGTACTTGTGGAGCTTGCAGGACAATTCTCTCATTTGAGTCATTTTTTTCCATGATTGAGTACATTTGGAATGTTGCTATTTGGTGCACGGATTGAACGGGTTGCAGTTGTAAATTGTAATGATGTGTCATGTCACTAGAGTGGTCATGTCGGATGAGATGAGGTCATTGGACCTAGGATGGATACTATCGTATTTGATTACATCATGTTTGGAAGGATAATATCGAAAGTTGGCTTAGAATTAGCTATAGTTCTTGTCGAATGGGAGAGAGTTCCATGATTGGTTGATCTGATGAATGGTTATGAGTTTTGCATGTTTCTTTCATCATTGATAGTGTACGAAGGTTTTAGAACGAGGTTTTGTTTGATATGAGGTTTATTACCGGCATTGGGTTGATTTGAGCAACTACTGTGATTAGAAATCATTGCTTCGAGCATTTGAGCTATGTGGTATTTGAATTTGAGTATTTGAGTAATGGTTACAACTTTTGGTACAGCTTGTTCAGATTTATACAGTATGTAGATACGAAATTATGATCTTATAAGAAATTTCGGATGTTGGAAATTTGATTTGAAGGCTTATGGGCTAGGTTGAATTGAGAAATTTTAGTTATGTTGTGTTATCGGACTTGTATGGGATAAGGTGACGTGGGATCACCCCCGGGCATGTGCATGGAAAGGTTATACGGCGGTTTGGTGGCTTTGAGAATAACTTTGGACACGTTCGAGGATGAACATATATTTAAGTGGGGCAGGATGTAACGGCCCGACCGGTCATTTTGAGTATTTGCACTTTGCTCAGTAGTTTACGGGCGTGAGTAGCTCCGTATGATGTATTTTGACTTGTGTGAATTATCGGTTTGGTTTTCAGGTTATTCGGGGACTGATTTGGGAGAATGATTCTCAACTAGGGAGCTTCAAATTTGAAAGAGTTGACCAAGTTTGACTTTTTAGCATTTGACCTCGGATTAGAATTTTGATGATTCCGTTAGCTCCGTTGGGTGATTTTGGTCTTCGAAGCGCGCCCGAATTGTGATTTGGAGGTCCGTGGTTGAATTTGGCTCGAAATGGCGAAAGTTGAAATTTTGAAAAGTTTGACAGGGAGTGGACATTTTGATATCGGTGTCGGATTCCGATTTCGGAAGTTGGAGCAGGTCCGTAATGTCGAATGTGATTTTTGTGTAAAATCTAAGTTCAATCGGACGTGATTTGATAGGTTTCAGTATCGGTTGTGGAAGTTGAAGTTTCAAAGTTCATTGAATTCCAATTGAGGTGTGATTCGTCGTTTCGATGTTATTTTGTGTGTTTTGAGGCCTTGAGTAGGTCCGTGTTATGTTGTGGGACTTGTTAGTATGTTTGGACGGGGTCCCGAGGGGCTCGGGCGTAGTTCGAATCAATTTCAGGCTATTTTCCTTCAAGTTTTCAGTGCTGGTGTGTTCTGGTGTCTGGTGTCACATTTCTTCATCGCATTCGCGTTGCAAGTATCGCGTTCGCATTGCAAGTATCGTGAAAGCGTAGTGTATTTTTATGGAAGCAACAATTGTTCTTCGCGATCGCGAAGTATGTCTCACGTTCACGTAGAGTTGGGGTTGGCAGCCGGGAATTTGAGCATGCGATCGCGTATGGTTAGTCGCGTTCGCGAAGCTTTGGCAGCAGTGTTCATCGCATTCACATGGGGTGCATTGTGAACGCGTAGAGTGTTTTGTGGCAGTGTGCATTTTTGTTCATCGCGAACGCGATGGTTTTTCCTCGTTCGCGAAAGAGGATGTCTGGGCATATAGTACTCTATTTCGAAGGTTTCACACATTTTTACATTTTGGGAGTTATGGAGCTCGGATTGAGGCGATTCTTGGCGCAATTTTCATCACAAGCATTGGGGTAAGTGTTCTCTACTCGGTTTTGGTTATTTTTTATGAATCTACCTTCGTTTTTGGTAATTGGATTGTGAATTTTAAAGAGGAAATTGGGAGGTTTGGCCTAAAGTTTCATAATGTGAATTTTTGAGTTTTGAACATCGAATTGGAGTCGGATTTGAGTGAAACTAGTATGGTTGGACTCGTAATTGAATGAGTTGTTGGATTTTGTAAATTTTGTCGGGTTTCGAGGTGCGGGCCCTGGTTGAGCTTTTGGCCGATTTTGGGATTTTGATTCAAGATTTGATCTTTTAAAATTGGGATTGGTTCCTTTAGCATTGTTTGATGTACTTGAGTTATTTTTGGTTAGTTTCGAGCCGTTCGGAGGTTGTAATGCATAGGATGGCATTTTGGAGCATCGTTTGGCTTGCTCGGTGTTGGAATTGGCTTGTTCGAGGTAAGTAGCTCTTCTAATCTTAGTATTGAGGGTATGAAACCCCGAAATATGTGTTATATTATTTGTGTTGAGGTGACGCACATGTTAGGTGACGGGCATGTGGGCGTACACCATGTGAATTGGGACTCTGTTGTTTCCATGGCACGGAATAGTGGCCCTTTTTTTGTTGATATCCGTATTTTCACCATGTGATAAAGTAATTGAGCTGTCAATCATGCTAGATATCATGTTAAGGCTTTATGCCGATATTGTTGGGACCCATAGTGGTCGTTTTTTGCTGTCATCTCATTGATTTCAATAATATTTTGTACTCAGTCATATTCATGCATTCATATCATATCTCAGTCTCAGTTCTTATTTATTGATACATCATATCATTGTTGTCGGGCTAGTTTCATAACATTGTGAGCCCGTGAGTGAGACGGGAGAGATTGATGGCTGAGAGAGGCCAAGAGCCTGATTATGAGTGACAATTATGGGATCGGGCTGCACGCCACAACATGCTATATTGATTTATGCCTGTATCTGGCTTATGATAACGCTTGGGCTATAGGAGCCCCTCCGGAGTCTGCACACCCCCAGTGAGCGCGGTTCATATTATTAAAGGATGGATCTTCTCTGGATGTGGATCTAGTCCGAAGCATTTTATACCTGGAGATTGATCTTCTTCACATGCCGGATTGGCCTTCCTCGAAACTGAGTGACTAATGGTCAGTGATGTATATATTCCGGGATGGATCTTTCCTGGGCCGTATGGTCCATATACAGTACCGAGTGATCGAGCATGATGAGCGAAAAGTGTGAGACAGTGAGATTGAGTACTCTAAAAGTGTGAGTACATGATTCATCTTTGAGGTACATGGCATTGGCATGCACACATGACATACAAGCATAGAGAGGCATTTTTTCTCATGTTGCACGGTATCACATCATTCATGATTTCTCACACATGTTGACAAATGGGAATAGTGATGCATTTATTTTACACTGGTTATCTGGAAAGAAAATAAAATATTTTATTTATTATGGAAAGGATATTGGAAAAATTGTTGTTTTCAAACTTATTCATATTTTTGGTAACTCTAGTAAACGATTTGGGTTTTCATTGAAGTACTTGAAAGGCAGAACTATCTTCAGAAATTATGTTTTGTTGAGTATTTGATTATTGAGTTACTTCTGGTAGTACTTGTTTTATGTTGTTATGAACTATTGTTGGTTATTAAAGTTGGGACCCGACCTTGGTACAAGCTCGTCACTACTTTTAACCTAAGGTTAGGTTTGTTACTTATTGAGTACATGGGGTCGGTTGTACGCATACTACACTTCTGCACCTTGCGTGCAGATGTTGGCTGTTGATGTTACTGTGTTCGATGGGAGCTGAATTGAAGATGTACCTGCGTCCCGGATTGTAGCTGCTTCTTGTTCGTGGTAGCCTTAGATCTATAAAACTTTGTTTATGTACTTTTCAAACAGACTATGTACTTATTTCATTTTCGCTTTGTAAACTCTATTCTTAGAAGCTCATGATTTATACTACCAATTATTGGGGAATGTATTAGATTCTGATATTTCTTTACTTAATTGCTTTATTAATTGTTATTTGAATTAGTTAGTGGTTAATTGGCTTATCTAGCGGGTTGGGTTAGATGCCATCACGACTAATCGGATTTTGGGTCGTGACAACAAGATATATTGTTAATAAATCAAATAACATCTAACTGTAAAAGCAGATAAAAGTTAAATGAAAAGTTTTAGCTCAAGCATGTGAATTTGAGAAATAATAACTACTATTATATAGAAATATTAAGATCCGTCTTTCTCCCAATACAAGAAAAGTTACTCCATACTGGAATTAGTACTAACAATGGATATAATCTTGTCCATTAAATAAGAAAATATATAGAAATATTCAAGAAGAATAATTCCCCCTATATAATTAAAAGCATGAACTAGAGTGATTTCCTACACTGAAATTTATTTAGAAACAACAACTAAACCACTATTATGATTCGAAAGAAAATATAACTCGATACTAGTAAAAGAAATAAAACAGAGAAGCTTATTAAGAATTTGGATTCAGACTTCTAGCTCTAAGATTTCTCTCCACTCTGATGCCCTTTCTGATTGCTAAATCCCTTCTTATATAATAGAGAAAATTATGACGATCTTCTCGATTTGGTGCTGGTAAGTTGGATTTGTCATGGCAAATCTAATTTACTCATTTTCAAGTTGAGATTTTGTCATGTAAATCTAACTTGTCATGTGACTCTTCAATTTGTCTTGGCAAGTTGAGATGTCTTCATGATAACTGTGGATTTGGTGCATCATCAAAGTCCAATGTTATTTATGTGTTTATTTTACTTTGCCAAATTATGTTTTTCATCATAACTTGCTCTTTTACTTCTTTGTAGTATTTTTTTTTGAAGTTTTTCTTGCTTTGTACGACAATTCTTCTAAAATCATTCCTGCAAAATTTAGTTAAAAATATGGAAGAAACATGATAATATTTATACTTTTACTAAGAAAATTTTTGTGGTTAAGATCAGGTAAAATACACTTATCAAATTCTCCCACACTTAAACTTTTACTCGTTCTCGAGAAAAGAATTTAGAAGATCGAGGTAAAAAAAAAATTTCTTTTCTTTTTCACACACAAACGTTTCGAAAAATTAAGGACATCACCTGATATTTCAAATTCTTTTGAACATTTAGGAACTTGCTGTGTTTATACCTCCATTTTTACTTTGCAGACATCACTGTCAGAACTTTTTCACTTTTACAAAACTAAAAATATTAAAATTATTTATTTTCAATAAATCATATGCTTGCCTTTCTTGTCAATCTCTACTAATGTAGATCAATGCTGACTTCAGAATCTTTTAGGACTTTTATTGGCTTGTAATGTTAGGCTAAGAGCTAGTAGGATATATGAATATTTTTAGAGTGAGTTAACTTTTTCCTGACTTGATTCTATAGACTGGATGAATTTATACTAGAGTAAGAGACTATTACGAGGATTTAACTTAGTACAACCCTCTTTCTGTTGCAAATAAAAGAATATTCACACATATTCTTCTCTTTTTCCTCTTTTGTTTTAACAATATATATATATATATATATATATATATATATATATATATATATATATATATATATAAATTATTTTCCATCATATATTATTCATAGATTATCATCCTACAGTAATCTTTACCAAGTCCAGGAAAAATAACAAGAGGGAATAGTAATACTTCTTTTTTAATATTTCCATACAAAATGGAGTTTGTATGAAGCATTTTCTTTTCTTTCTTTTGGCTTTGGGTTATGAGATTTTAATGAAAAAAAAGAGTTTATATTAACGTTCAAAGTTTGGTCACTAAGGATATTTTTCATTTGGTGGGTTATAACAGAAGGCTCAATCGATCCAAAGATAGCGTAATTCATTTTTCAAATCAGCATTTTCCTAGGATTTCGCCTTGACCAACAATAGAGGCAAGTTTTAGTTATTAATCGTCTTGATTCTCATATATCTTAATATTTTCAAAGATCAAAGATTCATTATAATAGAGTATTTACATTTGCAAATATAGAGTTATAAAGTTAGAAGTTAACAAAAATAATTTCAATGGATTTGAAATGCTCAAAATTCTGTCAAAAATTTAATGACAGTTATTCATGTGTAAACTATTTACTAAGGTGCCATATATATATATTTATTTGTCAAATAAAGAACCTTTCTGTTATATAGCAACAAGGCTGTTAACAAAAGAACAAAACAAAGTGTCAGGAACAGAACACATTTAATGGCATTATTCACTAAAACCAACAAAACAGAGTACCAAAATATTTTAACATGCATTCATATTAGGGCGGCTTATCGGGCGGATTGGACAGTTAATTACTCTTAACGGTTTGGCTTAACGATTATCGGCTTTTAAATGTATTAATCCGTTAGCCATCCGATAAGATATCGGGTGGATTGGTATCAGTTTAGCTCTTATCGGGCGGTTTATCGGCCTAATTCAATCTATATTGCGTGCATTAATTATTTGCTGACCGCCTAGCATACAAATTCAGAATAGAAAATTACACATTGAGTCCAGACAGACATGTTTGTTAACGCCTACATAAGAATGATGTAATGTGTCATGTGTTGTAGAGTGAAAAAAGCAGAACACATTGTAGGATAGTTCTAATGGATATGCCACTGTAACTCTTGCTAGTTCTAATGGATATGCCACTGTAACTCTTGCTATCTATAACATAGATCATACAAGGATATCAAATTTCATTGAGATGACTACGTGATTGCCTGGGTTTAGATGCAAAGGAACAATTTCAGTAGTTTAGCTCATTAAATATAATGGTATCTAAGCTTTTATTAATTTATTCATAGCACAAACGAAGCAAAATTACAATAAACGTGTGGTCCTTCCCTTTGTTTCTTGTTCATTTCTCTTAGAAAGGTAACAATATATTAATAATCAACACAAAGGATGTGCTAGAACCATATTTATAATTTTAAAAAGCAAAAATATGAGCTTGCTCTTCATACTAGGACACTAAGATAGAGTGCTTGAAGTCTGGAAGTCGACGAAATAGAGTACTGGGGATGGCTGCTGGTTGAATTTCTACTGAAGCTGGTTGAATTATGGTCGAATCAAGAGAACCATAATTCTGCCGGTGGCTGCTGGTTGAAGTTTAGGCGTTAGGGTTCTGATTATTTAGGAATTAGGCGTTAGAACTTAGAGATAGAGTACTGGAAGAAGTGGAAGGGTTTTTGATATTTAATATATATATGAGGATAAAAATAAATTTTATATATATATATATGTTCTTAACGGGTTAACGGATTATCCGTTAAGAAAATTGAATAATCCGCCCCCAAACAGATAAGCCTTTAATAAAAAAAATTTAATCTGTTTCCCGTCCGTTAAACCGTTAAACCGATACTAATAAGCCATTAAGTTTTGATTTCGATTTGATTTTCGGTTTCGGTTCGATTTTGAACACCTCTAATTCATATAGGAGCTAAAATAGGAATAGAACAAATTTATAGGAACAAAACTTTGTTTATTATAGGAGTAAAAATAGGAGGGCCTATAATGATTTTATATAATGGCATTATAAGGAAAAACTGAAGTACATACGCTAGAACCCAAAGAAAGCTTTTGAAAAATTTGAAAACTTTGTTAAAAAGAAAGTACCAGCAAACATGTGCAAACATCGTATTACAACTAACAAAATAGAGTGCCAAAATATTTTAATATGCATCATACTTTTCATGAGAGTTTTACATTACATTGAAAACAACAGGTAGGACCAACCTTAAAGATAGCAGCAGTACTTTTAGGCTATTTACAAGCTGCCTTTAGCAGGCTATTTACAACAAAAAAGAATACCTTACCTGAACCATGCCAAAGTCCCTTTTCTTCCTTCAACTACTGCCAAAAATATCAGAACTACCATTCCATATTTCAAAAATACCATAACTCCAAAAGTATAAAACTAGTTAAAGAGCCATAACTTACAAGTATACAACTAGTCAGAGAAGTTTTTAATATCCCCTGCTCTTGAATCGTTCATTCTCCTGAATGAACAATTTAAGTGTTAGTATTGCTCATTTCGGTGCCATTGTATTGGAAGAAGTCAAGCTCAGCATCAAGGTCACCAAGTTCAGGACAACGAGGAGGAACAGAAGGTCCTTCATTAAAGAGATTAGAAGGACTGCCAATAGTATTTAAACCATGAAAAGGCGGCACATCTGAAAAAATCTGATTTCTATACAGTGTCTCGACCCAAATTCTATTAGAGGTCGTGATGACGCCTAACACCGTTGTCAAGCCAGCCAACAATAATTGCTTAACTTAATTACTCATTTCAGGATTTTTTTTTGAAATCATAATTTCCTTCAATTAAATAGTAAGAGATAGACTTTATAAAGTAAATGATAGTATTTTCACAACTACAATACTGAACAGCCCATAACCACCCCCAAAACTCGGCGTCACAAGTACATGAGTATCGACTAAGAAATATATTAAAAATACAACATCTGTCTGAAAATACAATTAGACAGGAGAGGGTATATAACTCTGATGGAGACTATGTGCGTGCTGCGGACTCGTAACGTAGAATGCAGCTTACCTAAGTACCCGTAATAACTGCGCTTCTGCGCCCATAAAGCCACTAGACATATATGCATCTGTATAAAAATGTGCAGCAAGTGTAGTATGAGTACGTAAATCAGCGCATACCCAGTAAGTATCCAGCCTAACCTAGAAGAAGTAGTGACGAGGGGTCGACTCCGATATTTGCTACGGGCTAATAAATAAATAAAATACCGATATTATATTTAAGCATGGAGTACATAACATAGCTGAAAATTCAATAACCGAAAATAATCAACAATCCTTTTTTTTTTCTTACTAATAGAAATTCCCAAATTCCTTTTTCATTATTTAACAATTCATATCTCAAGCCAATGGAGCAAATGTCAATTATTATTAGTTCCAAAGAGTTATCATGCGCAAGTCATGCCGAGGTCTTACGGTCCGATCAAACATATAAATATAAACTGTGCACTGCCGAGGGTCGAACGAAATGAACCATAGATGCATCTATCTGCTACCGAAGCATTCGACCCGCTCCACAAAAGAGAAAATACATTTAAAACAACCAATTCAAGATTTATTAAAGGATAATTATTCAAGGAAATACCAATTCTCATTAACGATTAAAAAAATAAAGTTTAACCTTTTACAATTCCTTTATCAAATTTCAATATGTTTTAAGTAGTTAAATTAACAAGTAGGGTGCAAATATCGTAAGTATAACATGATTTGGGTCCTAGACTACCCGGACATAAGCATAATAGTAGATACGCACGAACTCTCATCACCTCGTGCATACGTAGCCCCCGCAAATAGAAGTACATAATAATTTGATTCACCTATGGGGTTAATTCCCTCTTACAAGGTTAGAAAGGAGACTTACCTCGCTCCGAAGTTCCATAACCAGCTCCAAAGCCTTTCCAATCACTCAAACCGATGCCCATCGCTCCAAAACTAGTCAATAAATGTGCAAATCCATAAATGTATACTCTAATCCTCATTATAATTCAATTTACAACAATTCCCAACTCCGCTCGAAAAGTCGATAAAAATCAGCCTCGGGCCCACGTGCCCGGATTTCGAAAATATTCAAAGATAAATATTATCCATAACCCAACGAACTCAAATATATAATTTATTCTCAATTCCATGCCCAGTTTCGTGGTCAAAATCTAAAAATACCCATTTCTAGATTTTCTACCAAAATCCCAAATTTCTACAAATTTTCATGTCTAAATCCATATATAAACCTTGTATTTAACTCACAACTAGTAGGATTCACTTATCTTATGATTGACGGTGAAGATGATGCTCCAAATTCGCTCCTAGGTCGGCTCCCATAGAGGAAATGAGATAAAAATGGCCAAAACCCGTATTCTTACAACTTATACAGTGCCCAGGCGACTCTCCTTCGCGAACGCGGCAAGCCCCTCACGTTTGCGAAGCTCAGCAAGCCCAGGCCCAGGCCCAGAAAACCTTCTTCGCATTCGCGCTCCTCACGACACGTTCGCGAAGACTTCCGCCCTCACTTGTTCGCGTTCGCAAACCCGGCCTCGCGTTTGCAAACCCGGCCTCGCGTCTGCAAACCTGGCCTCGCGTTCGCGTAGGCCTAACGGCCTCAGGCCCAGCTCCTCACTTCCTTCTACGCGTTCGTGACTGCCCAATCGCGTTCGAGTAGGTCCCTCAAGCTCTTATCGCGTTCGCGTCTCTCCAATCCCGTTCGCGATGGGCAAATATAGCAGCCCCCAAAAGTCTCATTCGCGAACACGTGAGTCCCTTCGCGTTCGCGAAAAAGGAAACCAGATAGCAGCAACAGCTGCAACAAATCATTCTAATTTGATCCGGAAACCACCCTGAAACACACCCGAAGCCCCCGGGACCCCGTCCAATCACACAAACCAGTCCCATAACATAACACAAACTTGTTCGAGGCCTCCAATCACATCAAACAACATAGAAATCATGAATCGCACCACCAATTCAAGCTAAATGAACGTTAAAACTTCGAACTTCCACATTCGATGCCGAAACCTATCAAATCACGTACGATTGACCTCAAATTTTGCACACAAGTCACATTAACATTACGAACCTACTCCAACTTTCAGAATCGGAATCCGACGCCCATATCAAAAAGTTCACTCCCGGTCAAACTTCCCAAAAACCTTCAAATTCTAACTTTCGCCAAATGACCCCAAAATGACCTATGGGCCTCCAAATCCACATTCGGGCGCGCTTCTAAGACTAGAATCACCATACGGAGTTATTTCCAGGCTCACAATTCCAAACAGATATCGATAACATTAAAATACACTTCAACCCAATTTATGAAATCTTTTCAAAATACCAACTTTTCACAATAGGTGTCGAAACGCTCTCGGGTCATCCAAAATCTGATCCGGACATACGCCCAAGTCCAAAATCATCATACGAACATGTTGGAACTTTCAAATTCCAATTCCGAGGTTGTTTACTCAAATATCACACCTTAGTCAATTCTTCCAACTTAAAACTTCCGAAATTAGAATTTTCTTTCCAAATTAACTCCAAACTTTTCCGAAATTCAATTTCGACCACACGTACAAGTCATATACCTTAAGTGAAGCTACTCCTTAAGTTTCCACATTATCTGGAAGGTAGGTGACATATTGGCAAGTTGATTCTCTAGAGTTTGGCTAAAAGTATTTTGACTAGTTCTTGTGTGTGCCAACTCTGTCATGAGAAGTGTCATTTTAGCGCCTAATTCTCCATCCTTCGCCATTTGCTCTTTTTTAAACATATTCCAATTCCTTGCCATATCAGCTTGTGTTTGTAATATTTGGTGCAGACAAGCAAGAACATCTGACGAGGTAGCCACAGAGGAAATACTAGTTTCCCTTTGTACGAGTTGCACGTCAGTTTCTGTTTCTGGACTTTCAGAACTTGTTTGGCCCTGTGAAACTTTTCTTTCAATGCCTCGCAGAGGTTGCAACGTAGCAATATAACTTTGATCAATAGCATAATTACTTTTAATCCTCCTAAAGTTACTCATGTCAACATTAAACTTTTCAGCGAGACGAGTAATGATTGATGGGAAGAATATAGATTTAGACTCTTCTGAAAACCGACAAGTAATAATTTTATCGTTAATTATTCTCCCGACATTTATAGGTAAACATTTCTTTATTGCATATAACAACATCACCATCTCCATATTGTAATTGGATGTATTCTGATAAGGCACTAATCGTGAACTAATAAATTTACCCTATGTTCTAGCAGTTTCTAACATACACGATCCAGCGACACTCCAAGAGTTCTTGTAATAACTCCTAACACCATCTGGACAAAGATCCTTGAAAGATTCTTCTATAAACATCTCATCTTTCCTATCAATTTTAATTTTAGTTTCTTCATCATTAACATTCTTCAATTTATACAAATCGTTCAAAACAACAGAGTTGAAAGGAATAATCTTACCGCCAATTTTTGAAGTTCTCTCAAATTTATTGATATTGACGTAGAATTCAAGAACGATTTCAGTAAAATAGTCACCTGGATGCTTCACAAACCCTTCCCAACCTAGAGACTGAACATTCTCTAGAATCTTGGGTGCATAAGACCCATCTATCGGCACAAAGACCATCTCACATTCTTCTGCAAAATACTTTTTGGTCTCTGCAAACTTTCTCACTGAATGGTCAAGATTTTCACTTTGTATGCCCATATCTGAAAAAATTCTTTTCACAGATGTCATTTTTTCTTTTTTGCTTAGTTTATGTTGGAATTAATAGTGAGAATATTATGGTCTTGTGGTGGTAGATTGGTGGCTATATGATGGAACAAGGATGGAGAGGCGTAACATATGGTGAAAAAGATAAAGGGAAAGAGGTGAGGTAGGTGAAAAGTTTATTTACAGAGGTATTTTAGTGAGATTGGGAACAACTTAAAGTACTAAAAAATGACTGAGGTGGGGAGAAGTCGGCATTAGAATTTGAGAAGGGATCCAATTAGAGTCTGTCTTTGTCTCCTAGATTTGCTATCCAGATTTCTCATCTCCACTTTCTCTATTTTTTTCTTCTAAGATTTATTTAAGAGAATATTTATATATAGATTTTGTGCAGTACATATTCTCTTAAATAAATCTTAGAAGAAAAAAATAAAGAAAGTGGAGATGAGAAGTCTGGACTGTAAATATAGGAGACAAAGACAAACTCTAATTGGATCCCTTCTCAAATTCTAATGCCGACTTCTTCCCAACTCAGTCATTTTTAAGTACTTTAAGTTGTTCCCAATCTCATTAAAATACCTCTGTAAATAAACTTTTCACCCACCTTACCTCTTTCCCTTTATCTTTTTCATCATACCCTACGCCTCTCCATCCTTGTTCCATCATATAGCCACCAATCTACCACCACAAGACCATAATATTCTTATTATTAATTCCAGCATCCACTAAGCAGAAAAGAAAAAATGACATCTCTGAAAAGAAATTTTTTCAAATATGGGCTTACAAAGTGAAAATCTTGACCATTCAGTGAGAAAGTTTGCAGAGACCAAAACATATTTTGCAGAAGAATGTGAGATGGTGTTTGTGCCAACAGATGGGTCTTATGCAACCAAGATTCTAGAGAATGTTCAGTCTCTAGGTTGGGAAGAGTTTGTGAAGCATCCATGTGAATATGTTACTGAAATCGTTCTTGAATTTTACGTCAATATCAATAAATCTAAGAGAACTTTGAAAATTGGCGTAAGATTATTCCTTTCGACTCTGCTGTTTTGAGCGATTTGTATAAATTGAAGGATATTAATGATGAAGAAACAAAAATTAAAATTGATGAGAAACATGAGCTGTTTATAGAAGAAACTTTCAAAGACGTTTGTCCAGATGGTGTTAGGAGTTATTACAAGAATTTTTGGAGTGTCGCTGGATCGTGTATGTTAGAAACTGCTAGAACATGTGGTAAATTTGTTAGTTCACGACTAGTGCTTTATCAAAATATATCCAATTACAATCTGAAGAGGGTGATGTTGTTATATACAATGAAGAAAAGTTTACCTATAAATATCGGGAGAATAATTAGCAATGGAATTATTACTTGTCGGTTTTCAGAAGAGTCTAAATCTATATTCTTCCCATCAACCATCACTGGTTTCGCGAAAAAGTTTAATATTGACATGAGTAAATCTACGAGGATTAAAAGTAATTATGCTATTGATCAAAGTTATATTGATACGTTGCAACCTCCGCGAGGCATTGAAAGAAAAGTTTCAAAGGGCCAAACAAGTTCTGAAAGTCCAGAAATAGAAACTGACGGGCAACTCGTACAAAGGGAAACTGGTATTTCCTCTGTGGCTGCCTCGTCAGATGCTCTTGCTGGTCTGCACCAAATATTACAAACACAACCTGATATGGCAAGGAATTGGGATATGTTTAAAAAAGAGCAAATGGCGAGGGATGGAGTATTAGGTGCTAAAATGACATATCTCATGACAGAGTTGGCACAAACAAGAACTAGTCAAAATACTTTTAGCCAACTCTAGAGAATCAACTTGCCAATGCGTCACCTACTTTTCAGATGATGGGAAACTTAATGTGGAATGTTGTTAATGCAGTAAGATGTTCTAACATACCAAATTTTCAGCCTTACTCTATTGCAGATGCAGGTGTTAATAGCTTCCATGGTGAACATTCCAGTTACTATCAATCTCAAGAATTCTCTATAACAATGGCGGCGCCACCTCCTACAATATCTTCAGAGAGAGGAGAAGCAACAACTCTAGTTCCGATTCCATATAGAAATCAGATGTTTTCAGATGTGCCGCCTTTTCATGGTTTAGATACTATTGGCAGTCCTTCTAATCTCTTTAATGAAGGACCTTATGTTCCTCCTCATTGTCCTGAACTTGGTGACCTTGATGCTGGGCTTGACTTCCTTCAATACAATGGCACCGAAATGAGCAACACTAACACTTGAATTGTTCATTCAGGAAAATGAACGATTCAAGAGCAGGGGATGGTAAAAACTTCTCTGACTAGTTGTATACTTGTAAGTTATGGCTCTTTAACTAGTTTTATACTTTTGGAGTTATGGTATTTTTTAAATATGGAATGGTAGTTCTGATGTTTTTGGTAGTAGTTGAAGGAAGAAAAGGGATTTTGGCATGCTTCAGGTGAGGTATTCTTTTTTGTTGTTGTTGTAAATAGCCCGCTAAAAGCAGCTTGTAAATAGCCTAAAAGAACTGCTACTATCTTTAAGGTTGGTCCTACCTGTTGTTTTCAGTGTAATGTCAAACTCTCATGAAAAGTATGATGCATATTAAAATATTTTGGCACTCTATTTTGTTAGTTGTAATACGATATTTGCACATGTTTGCTGGTACTTTCTTTTTAACAAAGTTTTCAAAAATTTCAAAAGCTTTCTTTGGGTTCTAGCGTATTTACTTCAGTTTGTTCTTATAATGCCATTATATAAAATCATTATAGGCCTTCCTATTTTTACTCCTATAACAAACAAAGTTCTGTTCCTATAAGTTTGTTCTGTTCCTATTTTAGCTCCTATATGAATGCATGTTAAAATATTTTGGTACTCTGTTTCGTTGGTTTTAGTGAATAATGCCATTAAATGTGTTCTGTTCCTGACACTTTGTTTTGTTCTCTTGTTAACAGCCTTGTTGCTATATAACAGAAAGGTTCTTTATTTGAAAACAAATTATATGGCACCTTAGTAAATAGCTTACATATGAATAACTGTCATTAAATTTTGGACATAATTTTGAGCATTTAAAATCCATTGGAATTATTTTTGTTAACTTTTTACTTTATAACTCTATATTTGTAAATGAAACTACTCTATTGTAATGAATCTTTGATCTTTGAAAAGATTAAGACATATGAGAATCAAGACGATCAATAACTAGAACTTGCCTCAATTGTTGGTCAAGGCTAAATCCCAGAAAAATGCTGATTTGAAAAATGAATTAGGCTATCTTTGGATCGATTGAGCCTTCTGTTATAACCCACCAAATGAAAAATATCCTCAGTGACCAAACTTTGAGATTTAATAATATAAACTCTCGTTTTTCATTCAAACCTCATAATCCAAAGCCAAAAGAAAGAAAAGAAAATGTAACAACTCGATAGGTCATTTTGCTTTTTAGAACTCCGTTCCCCTAAATAAGACTCCATGTACGTGCTTTTACTCTTTTATGATTTGCGAGGATGGTTAGTTCGGGATTTGGAAGGGTTCGGGTTGAAATCGAAACACTTGGTTCCTTAAGTTGGCCTTAAAAGGCTAAGTTTGACTTTGGTCAACGTTTTGCGTAAACGACCTCGGAATCGAGATTTGATGATTTCAATAGATTCGTATGATAATTTCGGACTTGGGCGTATGCTCGGGTCGGGGTTTGGATGATCCGGGAGCGTTTCAGCGCCTAATAGTGAAAGTTGGTTATTTGAAGGTTGTTGAAGTTCTTTAAATTTGGTTTGGAGTAGATTTTGGTGATATCGAGGTCCAAATGGAATTTCGAGACTGGGAATAGTTTCGTAATGTCATTTAAGACTTGCACGCAAAAATTGGCGTCATTCCGAGTTGATTTGATAGGAATCGGATGCGCGAAAGTATATTTAGATGTTTTTGAGTTCATGAGTTAATCCATGCGTTTTGGCGTCCGATTCATAGTTTTTGATATTATTTCAGTGTTTCGATCGCTCGAGTGAGTTTGTATGATGTTGTTAGACTTGTATGGATATTTAGTGTGGAGCCTCGAGGGCTCGGGTGAGTTTCAGACGTTCGGGAGGATGAGAAAAACTTTAATTTTCTGGTGTCATTTGTGACTTGTGTGCAAAATTTGAGGCCAATCGAACGTGATTTGATAGGTTTCGGTATCGTTTGTAGAATTTGGAAATTTCGAAGTTCATTAGGCTTGAATCCGTGTGTAATTCATGTTTTTGATATTGTTTGAGGGGGGTTTGAGGATTCGACTAAGTTCGTATTGGGATATAAGACTTGTTGGTATGTTTGGTTGAGGTCATGGGGGCATCGGGTCGATTTCGGGTGATTAACAGTTCAAGATTTGAAGTTGTAAGGCTGGTGAAGTTTGGACTCAGCTAGTGTAATTGCACCTGCGGAAATCTCATCGCAGGTGCATGCCCATAGAAGCAGCCAAGGGAGTGAAGCAGTAGAAGGTCGCATGTGCGTTGGTGTTCCCGCATAAGCAGATTTGGCCTTGAAGCTTGACTCTGCAGAAGTGGAGGTTTGTCTCGCAGAAGCGAGTGCACTGGTGCAGAATAATAGGGCGCAGGTGCGGAGTTTGGCGCTGAAGCAGGCTTTGGGGATACGCCTGCGAGACCGCAAAACGGCCAAGTTGCCGCAGGTGTGGAAGGCCTGGGCAGAGTTTTTAAATGCGAGACTTCAAGATTTTTCCCCATTTCTAACATTTAGAGCTCGGATTTTGGAGGTTTTTTAGGATTTTCAAGGGGATTCTTAAGGTAAGTTCTTTGTGTTCATTTTTCTTCAAAAATTATGTTTCCCCACTGATTTCCCACCTAGATGGTGTATTTTTGGGGTGTAAATTGGGGGTTTGAGGCTAGGGATTTGGAGAATTAATTTTGGGGAATTGAATGGCCATTTGATGTCGGATTTTGATAAATTTGGTATGGTTAGACTCGTGAGTGAAGGGGCTTTCGGGTTTTATGACTTTTGTCGGATTTCGAGATTTAGGCCCGGCCGGCTTTTGACCAATGTCGAATTTTGGCTTATATTTTCGTATTTTTCTTGTGGAAATGATTCCTTTAGTCCACACAGCTGCTAGGGAAGCACATGCAGATCCACCAGTTGCCCCAGTTCAGGAGAAGGCTTCGGTTGTAGATGAGCCCGTGGGACCAGCTCAGGCACCACATGTGCCCATCGTGATTCCAGGCCTTCAGGAGGCTTTGGCTCAAATTCTGACCATGTGCACCAGTCTTGCTCAGGCGGTCTCTGTTACGGCCGCAGCAACCACTTCTCAGGCTGGGGGAGGTGCTCAGACTCCCGCTGCCCGCACACCAGAGCAGGTGGTACAGGGACTCCAGACACCGGAGGTACCACCAGCCTAGCCTGTTGCAGTTGTTCAGGACTATATGTTTCTTGTCATGCCAGATGATGAGCAGCATAGATTGGAGAGGTTTGGGACACTCCAGCCTCCATCTTTCAGTGGTACAGAGGGAGAGGATGCACAAGGCTTTTTGGATAAGTGTCAGAGGATACTCCGTACAACAGGTATTCTAGAGACCAGTGGGGTCTCGTTCACTACTTTTCAGTTCTCTGGGGCTGCCTTCAGTTTGTGGGAGGCTTGTGAGAGGCGTAAGCCGGTCGATGCAACACCCCTTACATGGCAGGAGTTATCCGTTCTCTTTTTGGAGAAGTTTGTACCTCAGTCCCACTGAGAAGAGTTGCGCAGGCAGTTCGAGCAGCTTCGTCAAGTTGATATGTCTGTGACGCAGTATGAGATGAGATTTTCTGAGTTGGCCCGTCATGCTGTGTCGCGCCCCTTTTTCCTCGCAAAATCGGATTTCGATATGTGACAACTCTTTTAAGGAGGTATTAAAAGAGGAGAGTCACCACCTAACGGGTTTAAGGTGCGTTAGGGAACCTATTTGCAGATAACTCTGGTTTAACTAGTCTACGCCACCAAATATCGGGTAAGGGCTCAAATTACCTCGAAGAGAAGGTGCTAGGAACTCTTTGAGGTCCACAACTGCGGGTCCCGACCAAACTCGAATTATATGAATTAGTCATATAAACAAAGAGAAAATAAGAGGTTTAGGCAGTTATTATCAAAAGTCCTTGAATAAACATAAATGATTGATTTAAAGACAGGATGTGGGG
>AWOL01S0023554.1:219230-231001 GCA_000715115.1 Nicotiana otophora | reverse complement strand
ACGGTGGTTGGCTGCATTTGAGGTAATTTCAGGATGCGAGAACCAAACGGAAACCGGAGCGAAGATTGCTCCCGTTTAAAAGAACGGTTACCTTCTGGATTACATGCAAAACTTAAACGCAATGCATGAAAGTATATATGGGATTATTACGAGAATTTAAACATGATGCAAATTCCCTTTGGACCATGAAAGTTGTCTTTGGACGACGGGGATGATGTCCCTAGACCATGATGTCCTGGGCCATGAATCGCATGATAAGGGATTCGCAGGCCATGAAATGATATTCTCGGGCCATGAAAATGGTGCCTCTGAACTATGACGCCTTCGAATAATGATGTGCAATATTGAGAGATCCTCAGGCCATGGCATGGTGTCTTCCGGCTATGAGGATGATGCCTTCGGACTATGATGCCTTTGGACAAAATGGTGATGTTTCAGCCCATGAGATGCAAAGACATGATGCTTGGTCATATGCAAAGCAAAACAAGACAGAGCTTAGTCCTGTATAAGATTGGGGGCAGAGCTTAGCCCCGGGAAAGTAGAAATATTGTGATAGAGTTTAAGTAGCGTAGCATTTGGTATCATGCAAGGAAAGGCAGAGCTTAGACTTAGGTAGTTGAGGAGGCATGGCTTAGCCTCATGAAAAATAGGAGACAATGCTTAGTCTCATGCAAAATAGGAGACAATGCTTAGTCTCATGCAATTGGGAGACAGTGCTTAGTCTCATGCAAGGGAAGGGCAATGCTTAGCCTTATGCACTTGAGGAGGCAGGGATTAGCCTCATGCAAAATATGAGACAATACTTAGTCTCCTTCAATTAGGAGACAATGCTTAGTCTCCTACAATTAAGAGACAGTACTTAGTCTCATGCAATCGGAAGGCAATGCTTAGCCTTATGCAAATAAGGAGACAATGCTTAGTCTCACGCAAGAAAGGAGACAGTGCTTAGTCTCATGCAATGGAAAGGCAATGCTTAACCTTATGCAATTGGGGAGGTAGGGCTTAGTCTCATGCAAAATGGGAGACGATGCTTAGTCTCAAGCAATGGAAAGGCAATGCTTAGCCTTATGCAATTGGAGACAATGCTTAGTCTCATGCAATGGAAGGAAATGCTTAGCCTTATGCAATTAGGGAGGCAATGCTTAGCCTCATGCAAAGAAAATATAATGAGTGATAGCAAAGTATTTCTTAGCTGAAGACATGTTTGCGTTTGGCAATTTTATCATTATGAAGATAGTGATTTTGATGTGTGTACATATTTGCGATTACTCCTTGTTCCTGCATCCAAATAAAAATCGTGAGTTTTGCGGGGAAGGTTGGTTTATGCCTTCACCTGCTTGCTTTGCTTTTCTTTGCTCTGTATCGAGATCCTGCTCAAGTTACCATGGGTAGCATCTGGTTGTTTCATAAAAATAAAGTTTTTGAGAAAATATGTGTGCATTTGATGAATATAGTTAATTAAAGACATATTAGTATGCAATATCAAGTAAATTAGATGAACCAATGACTATGACACTTTAGAGACATTGCGACTTCTTTGCATTAGAATTTTGAGGGTCCTCCTCAAAATTCTGCCCCAGTTTAATAAGCAATTCTTTGACTGTTCTACATATGATGAAATTGGCTGGATTTGCTCCGGAATGTTGAGGGTCCTCCTCAAAATTCTACCCCAGTTTCTGACCATGGTGAAAAATGAAGATTTTATTGAATTATGACCGAACCCACAAGCCTACCTATGTATCCCCTCTTAAACGGGAATCAGGTCAAGCATAGTTCAATTACATCAGATGAAGAAATGCTAATAATCTAAACATAGTATCTCTTGACTGCATCTGAGTTGATAGGTTTTGGCTAAACTTCTCCGTCCATCTCTGCGAGTATGAGCGCTCCTCCTTTTAGTACTCTGTGAACCATGTAGGGCCCTTGCCAATTGGGTGAAAATTTCCCTTTGGTTTCATCTTGATGCGGGAAGACCCGCTTCAGCGCCAGCTGCCCCGGTGTGAATTGTCTAGGCCTAACCCTTTTATTGAAAGCTATGGACATTCTGTTCTGGTAAAGTTGACCGTGACATATTGCGTTCATTATTTTTCCATCAACGAGATCCAGTTGCTCACAATGACTTCGTATCCATTCTGCATCAATGAGTTCAGCCTCTTGTATGACTCTCAAAGAAGGAATTTCTACTTTGGCGGGAATGACGACTTCAGTGCCATAGACCAGCAAATAGGGAGTTGTCCCAGTGGATGTGCGAATCGTGGTACGATATCCAAGTAGGGAAAATGGTAACTTATCGTGCCATTATTTGTGATTATCTACCATCTTCCTTAATATCTTCTTGATGTTTTTATTGGCAGCTTCCACAGCTCCATTCATTTATGGCCTGTATGCTGTGGAATTCTTATGCTTGATCCTGAAGGTTTCGCACATGGATGTCATCAAATCACTGTTAAGGTTGGCGGCGTTGTCGGTGATGATTGATTCCGGTGCCCCGAATCGACAGACAATACGATCCCTAACGAAATCTGCGACGACCTTTTTAGTTACAGGCTTGTCAGATGCAGCTTCAACCTATTTTGTGAAATAATCTATGACCACTAGAATGAACCTGTGCCTATTTGAAGCGGCGAGTTCGATTGGACCGATGACATCCATTCCCCAAGCGGAGAAAGGCCAAGGTGAACTTCTTGCATTTAGTTCATTGGGTGGAACTCGTATCATATCTGCATGTATTTGGAACTGATGACACCTTTGAACATACCTGATACAGTCCATTTCCATAGTCGTCCAAAAATATCCTGCTCTTAATATCTTCTTGGCTAAAACGAAACCGTTCATGTGTAATCAGCAAGCTCCCGCATGTATCTCTTCGACCAGTTTGGAACCTTTCTTGGCGTCAACACATCATAATAATCCTAGGTCTGGAGTCCTTCTGTACAGAATTCCTCTACTTTAGAAGAAATGGTTGGAAAATCTTCGGAGTGTGCGTTTTTGAGTACGATTTGCATGCTCCGGGTACTCTCTTTTTGCCAAGTGTTCTTTGATGTCATGAAACCGTGGATTTCCATCAGTTTCTTCTTCAACATGAGCACAATAAGCTGGATGATTATGGATTCCTACTGGAATAGGAGCGATGAAATTCTTGTCTGGGTATTGTATCATGGAAGATAGAGTGGCCAACGTATCTGCGAACTCATTTTGGATTCTCGGAACATGTTTGAACCTTATTTTTGTGAACCTCTTCATACATCTTGTACGTAGTACAAATATGGCAATACTTTGGTATTCTTTGTAGCCCATTCTCCTACAACCTGATGTACCAAAAGGTCTGAATCTCTAATTACCAGCAACTCCTGAACGTTCATGTCAATGGCCAACTTGAGCCCCAAGATGCAGGCCTCATATTCTGCCATATTGTTGGTATATGGAAACCTGATCTTTGTAGACACTGGATAGTGTTGACCTATTTCTGACAATAAAACTGCTCCAATTCCTACTCCTATGAAGTTTGTAGCTCCATCGAAGAACATTCTCCAACCGTCATAGGTTTCAGTGATATCTTCTCCTACGAATGATACCTTTTCATCGGGAAAATATATTTTTAGTGGTTCGTATTCTCCACCCACAGGATTTGTTTCCAGACGATCTGCCAATGCTTGCCCCTTGACCGCCTTTTGAGTTACATAAATGATGTCGAATTCACTCAGTAGTATCTGCCATTTTGCCAACTTTTCCGTAGGGATGGGTTTCTGGAAGATGTATTTTAATGGATCCATTCTCGATATGTGGTGTAGGCACAGAAGTAGTACCTCAACTTCTGAGCTATCTAAGTCAAAGCACAGCAGGTGCGCTCTAGCAAAGAATATCGTGCTTCATAGGGTGTGAATTTCTTACTTAGATAATATATGGCCGGTTCCTTTTTTCCCGTCTCGTCATGTTGTCCCAAGACACAGCCGAAAGCCCCATCCAGTACAGATAAATAGAGTAGCAGATGTCTCCCAAGTTCTGGTGGGACCAGAACATGTGGTTTGGATAAATACTCCTTGATCTTGTCAAAGGCTTTCTGGCATTCTTCAGTCTAACTTGTCGCAGCGTCTTTCTTTAACATTGTGAAAATCGGTTCACAAACTATGAAATGGATGATGTAATTGAGACGCCCCAAGAAACTCATCACATCTTTCTTGTTCTTAGGAGGTGAAAAATCTTGGATAGCCTTGACCTTTGACGGGTCTAGCTCAATTCCTCGACGGCTGATGATGAACCCTAGCAGCTTTCCAGCGGGGACCCTGAAGGCACACTTTGCGGGGTTCGGTTTCAGGTTGTACCTTCGAAGTCGATCAAAGAATTTCCTCAAATCTTCTATATGATCTGTGCTTCTTTTGGATTTGATGATGATGTCATCCACGTACCCCCTCTATCTCGTTGTGTATCATGTCGTGGAAAATGGTTGTCATGGCCCTCATATAAGTGGTTCCAGCATTCTTTAGGCCAAACATCATCATTTTGTAGCAATACACTCCCTATGGTGTAATAAAGGCTGTCTTTTCGGCATCCTCTTCATCCATCCAGATATGATGATATCCCGCGAAGAAATCCACAAAGGATTGGAGTTCATGTTTGGCACAGTTGTCGATCAGTATGCGTATATTGGGCAACGGGAAATCATATTTGGGACTTGCTCTGTTTAAGTCCCGATAGTCGACACACACTCTGACCTTCCCATCTTTCTTTGGAACTAGCACAATTTTAGCCAACCAGGTCAAATATTCAACCACTTTGAGAACCTTGGCTTTGATTTGCTTGGTGACTTCCTCCTTTATTTTCATACTCATATCTGGCTTGAATTTTCTGAGCTTCTGTTTTACAGGCGGACAAATAGGGTTGGTAGGTAGTTTATGGGACACTATGGACATGCTCAAACCGATCATATCATCATAGGACCATGCAAAGATATCCTCATACTCCTTCAAGAACCGAACGTATTCTGTCTTCTTTGATGGTGATAGGTGAATGCTTACATGTATTTCCTTGACTGTTTCAGAGTCTCCCAAATTAATTGTTTCAGTCTCATCTAAATTGGACTTAGGCTTATTTTCAAAGTTTTCCACTTCTCTGATAATTTTCTCGGGTATTATATCCTCCTCCAGATCCTCTGAATCATTATCCTTATGTTGTGTTGTCTCATTATATGTCACAGTCGTAAGTTCATTAGGATAGGTAATAATGATGTTGTAGAGAAAAATGTAAAGAATAATAATAAATACTAAAAATAACAATGTATTAGATAAATCTTGAAAACGTCAAATAAGTACGGCTCGATAACCCGAGCAATTATTTCAAACAAAACATGCTTAAACAAAATACTGAAAATGTCTTAAATGCTCATAAAATTGCTTTTAAAATAAGTGATGCTAATTGCTAGGCTACCTAGGAACTCGACGGGCCCTTGATGGTGCAGTAGTCCAGTTCTTGAGAATAGCCCCCTTCTCCATGGTCTTAATAATGAGGCCTTCCTCCTCCTCCTCAACTATCGCACTGCAATCCATGTCTTCATTATCCAGAAATAGATTCCTTATACCAGCTAGAACTTCATCTTCTTCGAACTCCCACATTATGTCAGCTTGATGAAATGACTGGCTCAAATGTGTTAATGGTTGCTCTAGAGGGTAATAAGGACCACGCCATGGTGGTGACCAATTCTAATACTCGTGCCAGGTGTATTCATATACAAGCCCAAAAGTTGTGCCATGACGCTTTAGCTATATTGGTTTGGTGATTCCCTGGAGATTCTTACCGAGACCTTTGCCAGGTTCATACCATGTCCATGCCAATATTCCTTCTATCTTACTGCTCCACCATTTGTCCTTTCCAATTGTTTTGACGTGCTCGATGTGATGGTATATTTCTCCCCCCAACTCCCTGCTATTCTCAATGTCCGAAAAAGTTTGATTGGTGTAAATGGGATTACTCCCGTCCCCATGGATGATCACTTCCTGATGGTTCCACTCAAACTTCATGACTTGATGTAGAATAGAAGCTACGGCACCAGCGGGGTGTATCCAAGGTTGTCCCAACAATAGGTTGTAGGCAGCAGATATGTCCAACACTTGAAACTCAACATCAAACCAGGTTGGGCCCATCTGTAGGCTAAGGTTGGTCTCCCTAATTGTGGCCCTTTGAGACCCATCAAATGCTTTCACATTCATACTTCCTACTCGTATCTCGTGCGGACCATTATCAAGCCTTTTCAAAGTAGTTAGTGGATAGATGTTGAGACTCCAACCTCTATCTATCAGGACTCTGGCAATGAACTTGTCTTCAAATTGCACTGTGATATGCAGTTCCCTGTTGTGACTTAATCCTTCTGGTGGCAGCTCATCTTCATGAAAAGTGATCTTGTGTTTTTCCAACACTTGCCCTACCATGTTGTCCATCTCTCCACTAGTGATGGTGTTGGGTACATAGGCTTCGTTCAACACTTTCATGAGGGCATTCCTATGTGCATCAGAGTTTTGCAGCAGTGTCACACCTATCATGGTACAGACTCAGGCACCAATTGAAGTTGAGGTAGCTACACCAACTCCATTTAAGGTTGAAGTAACAATGCCCTTCACCGTGATGATAGCACCAACACCGTCATATAAGTCTAATACTATACCATGGGATTATGTTGCGGAAGCAAGAAGAAAAGGAAAAGCAAAAATGGAAGAAACAAGTGCAGCGTAAGGTATGACCAGAATTGGTAGGGTTTATACACCCGAGCATTTAGGAGGAACGAGCAAAGAAACTTTATCTAAATTACCTGTTATTGAGACTGGCCCGGATGACCTTTGGAGAAAGGTGCAAGCAAGGGAATATTCTGTGGTTGATCTTCTGAACAAAATCCCTGCTCAAATATCTAGTGATTGGAGATGTTTTAGAATTATCCACTTCCCCCTCTGAGTCCCATTCTTCATCGGTCTCTATCACATTTACTCCTCCACCCATGTGATCTGGGAGAGGATTGTTACAGACATTGGGTGTAGTCTCTTTTGCCTGTACGACTTTGGTGTCAATTAATGTCTGAATCTTATCCTTCAAAGTACGGCAATCATCAATAGTATGACCTTTCATGCCTGAATGATAGGCACATGTCTTGTTTGGATTAATCCACTGGGAAGGGTTTTCCATAGCAACAGTGGGAATGAGAGTGATATAACCGGCAACCTTCAATCTCTCGTACAACTAGTCTATAGGTTCAGCAATTAGGGTGTGTTGTCTGGGTGATCTGCGGTCGAAATTTTGTCTAGGATTTTGGTAATTTTGGCGGGCTGGTGGTGAGTGGTAGTATATGGGTTGGGTGTTATAGGTATGGTAAGTGGTGGCAGGTTGTTGGTATCTGGGAGGTGAAGGCTGATATGTGGGTGGAGGTGTTTGGTATGTGAGAGGAGACTTCGGACCTTGGGCTACCATTACTGCACCTACTTCTTTCTTCTTGGAGATACCTCCTGACTGCAGTGCCTTATTTGTGGCTTGGAGTGCTTCAAAATTTGTCACCAATCCACTTTTGATCCCTTCTTCTATTCTCTTTCCCAACTTGATCATATTAGAAAATTTATGGTTTTCAATAACCATTAATATTTTGTAGTATTGCGGGTCCTAAGCTCTGATGAAGAACTTATTCGTCTGTTCTTCTTCCAGCACTGGCCTTACTTTTGCAGCTTCAGACCTCCACTGAGTAGCATATTCGCAGAAAGTTTTTGTTGGCTTCTTCTTGAGATTTTAAATGTAGAAAATATCTGGTGCGTTTTCCGTGTTAAACCTGAACCGATCCATGAAATCTGATGCCATGCTCACCCAATTAACCCATTTCTTTGGGTTCTGACTGATGTACCAAGATAGGGCGTCTCCGGTGAGGCTTCTCATGAACAGCTTCATGTGGATTCTTTCATCCCTGCCAACTCCTACAAGCTTGTCACAATATATTCTCAAATGCACCTTCGGATCACCAGTTCCGTCGAATATTTTGAACTTTAAGAGGTTTGTAACCCTCTGGCGGTTCTGTATCTGGCTGAATACACAAATCATCATAATTCAAACCCTCAATGCTTTTGCCCCCTTCGACACTTTGAACCCTGCCATTAAGTTTCTTGAGTTCCTCTGCCATGTTCTTGATGAGCAAGTCCTTCTCGGTGGATTCGGGTATGTATAGGGTCTGTTGTGGGGTAAGGTTTTCACATATATGGGATTGCTTTGGTGGACTCCGGGAATCTAGGCGTAATGGTGGTCATTGGTTGAGTTTTGCTGGTTAAGAGTAGACCGTGGTGCATTCTGAGGGGTGTGGTATGTGGTTGTTTGTGAGTATTGAGTTGGGTGGTGATGGTGTTGTTGGGGAGTAGGTATCGGTGGAGGGTTGTGGTTCTGGGAAGGTGTGGCATATTGATATGGTGCGGGAGGATTCAGTGGTGGGTTTTGATTCTGCGTGTTTTAGGGAGGTATCCGGTTTTGGGCGTTTGTGTTTTGTTGGTTGATGTCAGGGACGTTTAGGGTAAGGGAAAGGTTTGCCAAGTTACGAACCTGCTCAAGTTCCTCTTGTAACTTCAATATCTTCTGTTCTAACCGTAAAACCAATTCATTATATGCCGGAGTACTCCGACCATCCGAAGTCTTGACATTCTCTGCATGTGTAGCGTTGTCTTTCCTGATACCACTCATATCATCCATTTTAGCTTTTCCCTTGCTTTTTTGATCCCTTGGGGGAGGAGGAGGTGGAGTACCTCTAGATCTAGTATGATATGCTGATGATGCCAGAATGCACGAACCAACCGTAGGGGATGGGAATAAACAGAAAAAAGAAGAAAACAAAGAGGTAAACAAGTCAGTAAGGAGTAGTAAAAGGATATTTGTGGTGTTTAAACACATATTGAGTAATTATAAATTCGCGTCCTAATTGGGGACCTCATTGTGCCTGAGGTAGGCCTAAGCGATACATAAATTTGGAGAAAATTGATGTTAATAATTGCATCATTTCATTAATATGATAAATGGACAAAATCTCAACTAAAACAACCATAATTATAAAAAGTCACTAATGGCATTTGCCTTATTACAACCAAAGTCTAAAACAAATCTAGAAATCAAGTAAAACATCATTCCTAATCTATTTGGTCCCAGAGAGACCTTCTCTATGCTTGGCCTTCTTTGCTCCATCAATCTGATTCCCAGGTCGCGCACGTCAAACACCAGATATGCCCTTGCTAGATGCCCTCCTTCGCTGCCCTCTGCATTCTGACAGTCTGAGATCCTCTTCCTCATCTTTCCCTCGAGCTCCATCAATCCCTACTCCAAATACTCCAACCTCTCTGTTGACTTAGTGGCGATTCCCCTCCATTCGTTGATTGCTTCCATGTCCAATTTATGTTATTCCAAATGCCTGGCTTCAGACTCGAAAACCCTTTTACGCAACCTCATGTATTTGACTTGTGCTTTAGCAGTGTCGTCTATGACCCTATTACTCAAATTAATTCCTGTCTTGACATCACCTGCTATATCATCTTCCAACCATGATGGATAGAACTACACATGGCCGGCATGATACCTATCTGGCTCGATGGTATCTTTCTCCACAATGACCTTTTGATGCCACATGTGATGTGCCTCGCACTTGAATGGAATGGCGTTCCCCTGGAAGTCTTCTTTGTACTAAACCATTTTGGAAACTCGTGGTATAACCTGGTTTCTCCCAGCTTGCCTCATAACCCTTATGGGAGCATAAGGATAGATTCCTCTCAATCCAATTAGCACTAGATGAGGAGCCTCTTTCGACCTGATGATGAACTCACTACTAGAGAACCACTCAAACATCCAATGTACCTTGTCATCAGTCAAATTGCTAAAGAAATGTACCCATCTCACAGCGTTTCCTGGTTGTGCAAACCTCTTTGGGATAAAAGTCATTCTCTTCAGCTGGTGATAGGCTATGTGGTCATTCCACGGTCGTCGCGGAATTTCTTGACAGTATTCTCCTCTCTGAAGGTGTTCCAACAACCATACTTGCAGCAACAGATTGCAACCCTCAAAATGCCTATATCCCTTTTTGCAATGGTATAAAACCCGATACATCTCAGTCAAAATCATAGGGACAATAGTATAAGTTTGCCCCTCAATCCCCTTCATTAAAGTCCTGGCGAGTGTGGATCCTTTCACCTTGTATTGTAAATACCAGCATCCCCAGAAACCAGACAATGAATATGAAAACTCGGCGGTGTGTCCAACCTAGAGAAGTGATGGCAAACTCATCACGATAAAGGCGATATGACTTGTTGTGCCCACAACGCTCATAAAGGAACTCGAAGGGTATGTAAGATTTCTTCAGGCAGATTAAACCATCATTTTTATTGAAACCTATTATTTTCAGGACACCTCGAGAAGTGTGGTTCTAAAAGGGGAGTCATTTCTATGTCACCAAAATGGAAAACGGATCTCTTCTCATCCCAAAACATGGTGTCGACCTCAATTAATGCATTGTTTGGCTGAATGTCTAACAAGGAGGGTAAATTCCCGAGAACCCTTTTCACATGATTTTTATCACTAGGTGAGAGATTTTTCCACCAATCCAGCAGCAAAGGTGGGATATTTTGGACCATGCCGAACCTGGGGACTTCGTGCCTCATTTCTGTAAAACAAATAAAGTTAGCCCTTTCCTCCTTCAGATTTGGCTATTTACACATTAATGATCAACATATTGGCATGTTTTCTCCAAATAATGCATGCACAGTTAATATTATAGTAGGGGTTTCTAGAAGAGTCTAGATCGGTACCCTCAAGTGGACAACTTGAGAGGTAAAGACACGGAACCGTCGACTACACCGCTGATCGACTAGTTTTACCGCAAATAAGACTTTTCAAATTTAAAAGGGTGATTTCGGAAGAGCGCAAATACTCATCAAGCACCGCTATGGTATTAATTAGGCACGAGAGGAATATGATGTGGAGCATGCTTTATGCAAAGGTAAAACAGTAAATACAGTAAATGCTTTATGAAAACAGTAAATGCAGTATTAAAATGAAACGTAAAAACATAGAAAGAAAAGAATACAAAGAAGAAGTTAGTTCGCGCAATGTGGAAGTTGTAATAAAGTAAATGAGGGAGTAAGGGTAGGGAGAGACATGATGTAGTAATTTAAAAAGACTTGGAGCAAGCAAACATGACTAGAAAAAAGGAAAACGCATGTTATAACCAAGTTAAACAGAGATTTGCATATTAATGTGAATTTAAATAAAGGAAAAATAGGGGAAAGGGTGCACATGCAACAATGAAAAGGGAAACGAGAGCGGGATATTCATGTAACAAAATAATAAGAGACAAGGAAACACGTTTATCAAAGAAGACTAATTCATATAGACCAAGTTCGCTATGATAAGACCCTACAAATATCCCCAGCAGAGTCGTCATGCTGTCGCGCCCCCTTTTCCTCGCGAAATCGGGTTTCGACATGTGACAACTCTTTTATGGAGGTATTAAAAGAGGAGAGTCATCACCTAACGGGTTTAAGGTATGTTGGGGCACCTATTTGTAGATAACTCTGGTTTAACTAGTCTACGCCACCAAAGATCGGGTAAGGGCTCAAATTATCTCGAAGAGAAAGTGTTAGGCACTCTTCGAGGTCTACAACTGTGGGTCCCGACCGAACTCAAATTATATGAATTAGTGAGATAAACAAAGAGAAAACAAGAGGTTTAGGCAGTTATTATCAAAATTCCTTGAATAAACACAAATAATTGATTTAAAGACA
>AWOL01S0023554.1:168208-217255 GCA_000715115.1 Nicotiana otophora | reverse complement strand
CTTGAGTAAACACAAATAATTGGTTTAAAGACAAGATAGGGGGGGGGGGGTCCTAAGTTTTTTAGCCTAACGGATCACCCCGTGCAACATAAATAATACTTCGTAACTCCCTTGAGATGGGGTGTTAGTCGTATTATTCAGCGGGCAGAGACTATCATCTTCGGCTACCCGATTACTATCTTTAATTTATTACCTAAAGCGCACTAGTTGATTCTAAATCGTGCCTTATGCGTGCACTACCCGTCCCATACCTATGGTCCAGGAGGCATTTGGAACTCTATTTTGGGTAGTTCTAGACTTGACTTAGGCTGCTTAGAAAATGTTAAAACTAGGCGACAGTTCAAAAACATATAGGACTACATATAAGGGAAGTAAATGGCTAAAGTTAGCCTCCACATGTAAGCAATAAATGCACACTCACAGGTTCATAATGAGGCAGTAGACAATGTTAGAATTAAGACGAAATGAGATCCTTATATCCTATAGTCATGGCTTCTAGGTGATTCTAAATTTTAAATATACAAACAGTGTTGCTTTGTTAGAACAACAAATTTGCGGATTGTGAGCATTATAAACCCTATAGGCATGCTTTCTCATTTGTTTGCGAAATAAGGCAGTGAAACAGTTTGATAGTTCAAAATTGCCAGCGTTGATTTTATCAGCATACTTTCTAGGTGAGCCACAGAGTACTATAGGCAGGATATCTAAGAATTGGCAATCAAAACTGGTTTTTATCCTTTTATTCCTATGGACATGCTTTCTAGGCGAGCAATTTAGTAGGAATAACATTAATAATAGCTAATTTGATTATATTCCTATAGGCATGATATCTAACATGAAGCTACTTGACGAATAATCACTGTGTTGCAGTACAGTAGGCAGATAATAATGTGAGAGTAGAACATGTGAACAGGTGAGAAGATTTATGTCCTATAGTCAGGGTATCTAATAAACATATAGAGCAATAATCACTAATACCCCAATCGTTATTATAGAATTATTACAGGCCCAATGATGAAATAAATTATAAAGTGAGAGAAATAACTATAGTGGGCATAAGACAGGCCCAAAGTGTACCCAGCCAAGCAAGGCCTTCAATTTTGTCTCCACACATATTTTAGCATAGCCCAGAAATCACAGGAGAATTTGGACCAACCCAACAGCGATAGTTGATCAAAGGATCCAGGAAAACAGTCATTTACACAAGCCAATTGGCTTATTCAGTAGGCATAGGAAGGACATAATTGAGCAGTCAAGAAGAAAGTTGGCAAAGAACCTTAGACCATAGCGTGTCAGAGTTCACAAGGGCCTCAAAGTGGACCCCGAGCAGTGCTCACACTAGGGAGGTTAATAGGAAGTTTAGGAGGGCCTTGGCTTTCAGTCGGCCAAGAATTAGAGACTTAGATTAGGGAAGCAACCAATGAAAATAGTAGTAAAGTAATAAGGTTTGGAAAAGTGCATTTGCAAACATTACAAAGTGATCACATAGTGAACATGTCAACACAAAGGGTGCATGAATTCTGGAAAACAAGTTAATGCTACAAGTTTCACTTAATATATTGGGGCAGGGTTACATATTAATAAGAAGCAAGGAGTCTTAGACTTTTGGGATGACAGAGTACATAGGAAAATGAGCCTTAGGACAAATGAGACAAACACTTATCACTAATGCAACGAGTTCAAAACCTAAAGGATCAAATTATGCTAAACACAGGGAGTAAACAGTACAACTTATACCAATAAGGCAGACATAATCACATATTATAGGGAAAACAAGTCAGGAAAGATTAATCTAAGATAATTAGTTGTTAGGGGAACAAAATTGGCATGGTAAGAGCATACTGAGTAATAATCATGGTCATAGGAGCAGATTACAACTAAAGTGAAGGTCTTAACGGATCATGGCATACTAATAACATAAATTAATCACTATAGAAATTCAGAATTAGGCAAGAAACAAGATTAGGCCATATAACTAATGCAAAAACTCAAATTGTCAACACATTAAGCTAAACATATTTTAAACTGTCCAAATTGCCTAAGTTAGATACATAGACATATTTTTGGGACTAATAGTTTAGGTGTGAGAAAAGGCTAGAGAAGTTCATACTATAGGCAAAATCACACATGAAGAGAGTCAGGGGTTATATCAAGTCATGCAATTTCAAAAAAAACATAGCTATGCTGATTAGAATATAATGGAATAAACATTGCGAAGGCTTAGAAACTAACCAGTTATTGCTCAACAAACAAGAAGAGAACAACAATATGACCCAGAATCCCAAATGCGTCAAGTTCCTAAGGGTTTCAAAGAACCCAGGGCAGTGCTCACACCCAAGAAAGGTCAAAAAATTAGGAAGTCCGGTGGCCTTTGCTTTCAGCCTGCCAAGAGCCAAAAATTGAACAAGAGAATAAATGAACACAGAGTAAAGCCCTAATTGTTTCAGTGAAAATTAGCGATTGAAGTCTTGCCCTATAAGGGAATGGGGGAGGGGTTTATATAGTAGTAAAAATCAAACAGTAATAGAGTGATTTAAGCGACAAACAAGGAAAATAGATGTACAAATAGGTCTGAAAATCAATTTAAGAGATCTGTAAACCCTAGTTTTTAGGGAAAGTAAGTATCAACAGAATATAAACAAAAATCGTACCCATAGTAGCATATGATGCATATAGACAGAATAACACTCAAAAATCAGGGATTTGAACTATTTTTGGTTCGATTTAGGAGAGATCTGCTTGCCATGTTTAGGCAAGCACTATAGGAGAATAGCCAGTACCAAAAAGAGGTTGAATATGGTAAGAAATAGCCATTGAATCTCATATTTGGTGGGATTAGGAGAAGATTTAGTGGGCGAAGGTTTTAGGGTTCTTCAGAGAGGGAGGGGAGATTGAGAGGATATGAGGGCGGTGGATTGGAGGGGAGTGATTTGGGTTGGGGGTGAGGGGATAATTAAAAGGAGGGATTAAATGTGGGTCGTTGATCTTAAAGATCAATGGTCAGGATTTTAAGAGGGTTGGGTCGGGGTGGCTTAGGCGGGTTGCGACCAGGTTTAGGATTAGTGAGTCATCTGGTTGGGGCTGGGGTTATTGGGCTGAGGTATTGGGGTTTTTGGGCCGAAATTGTTTAGGAATTGGGGCTAGTTTTTAAATATCCAATATTTATCAAAACATAATTTATAAAAGTAATTAATAAATAACAAAAAATATTATTTATTCCCTAAAATGATTGAAAATAATATCTTAATATTATAAAAATATAAAAAGTTATTTTGGCACAAATAATGTGATTATACATGAATATAGGCTATTATTGCAAAATATGTGCAATTAGCCTAAAAATACAAATGTAATTATAAAAAAAAATAAAGTAAAATATTATAAAACATATGTGTTGGTGTAAATAATAAGTTAGATGATTAAATCATCATAAAAATAATTTGAAGGATAATTATTGGATATTTACACAATAAAATACAGAAAGAGATAAATTTAATGCTTTTAAACATTATGGAAAATTATGAAAAATGCTTGTATAGGTTTATAAACTAAATGATGATGAAAATATACTATTTTGAAAGTATATATATATTTCAAAAAATATGAGGGAAGAATTGGGTCAACATGCTGTCTGGTTGGTTCCCACCGACAGGGAGAGGATCAGAAGGTTCAAAGATGGCTTCACTTTTCAGCTGCGATTGCTTATGACTAGAGAGAGTTTCTGGTGCTACTTTTGATGAGGTTGTCGACATTGCTCATCATATTGAGATGGTTCATAGATAGGAGTGAGTTGAGAGGGAGTCCTAGAGTCCTCGTGGACAGGGTGGATTCAGCGGTGTTCCTTCTGGGGTCAGTTCTACCACGGCAGGGGTCGTCCTTACATGCATGCTCAGACGGCTCGCCCAGCTCACCGTGGTGCATCATCTGGCCATCGTTCACACTGTTACCAGCAGGTTCACTCATCTCTTAGTTCCCTTCCAGATCAGAGCTCGTCCCGTGCTCTATCGGGTCAGGGCTTGTCTATGCCAGGTCCTTCTACCAGTTATCCCGGTGCTCGGGGCCCCCTCCAGTCTCCACCACCCGCACCGGGGAGTTGCTATGAGTGTGGAGAGTTTGGCCATATAAGGAGGTATTGTCCCAGCCTCATGGGAGGTCGGGCTCAGCAGAGGAGTCAGACTATGGCTTCAGCACCAGTTACTGCACCACCCACTCAGCCAGCTCGAGGTGGCGTCCAGTCAGCTAGAGGTCGCCCTAGAGGGGGAGGCCGATCGAGTGGCGGTCAGGCCCAATTCTATGCTCTTCCCGCCAGACCAGATGCCATTGCTTCAGATGCTGTGATCACAAGTATTTTCTCAGTTTGCCACAGAGATGCCTCTGCACTATTTGACCCTTGTTCCACTTATTCATATGTGTCCTCGTATTTTTCTCATTATCTGGATATGCCCTGTGAGTCTCTAGTTTTATCTGTTCATGTATGCCCCGTGACGTTAGCGATGTCGGGGTTGCCGAGGGTTGAGTGGAGCGGCTCTATAGACTATATTCCAAGTAGAGTGATTTAGTACTTGAAGGCTCAGTGGATGGTTGAGAAGGGTTGTCTATCTTATCTGGCCTTTGTGAGGGATGTTAGTGTAGAGACCCCTACTTTTGATTCTGTTCTGGTGGTGCGAGCTTTTCTGGATGTTTTTCCTGCAGACCTATCATGCATGCCGCCTAATAGGGATATTGACTTCGGTATTGATTTGGCTCTGGGCACTCAGCCCATTTCTATTCCACTATATCGTATGGCACCGGCGAAGTTGAAGGAATTGAAGGAGCAGCTTCAGGAACTCCTTGATAAGGGGTTTACTCGGCCTAGCGTGTCACCTTGGGGTGCACCAGTTCTATTTATGAAGAAAAAGGATGTTACTATAAGGATGTGCATTGATTATAGGTAGTTGAACAAAGTCACAATCAAGAACAAGTATCCTTTGCCGCGTATTGATGATCTATTTGACTAGGTTCAGGGAGTGAGGGTGTTCTCCAAGATTGATTTGTGGTCAGGATATCACCAGTTGAAGATTCGGGACTCGGATATTCTTAAGCCAGCTTTCAGGACTCGTTATGGTCATTATGAGTTCCTTGTGATGTCTTTTGGGCTAACCAACTGTAAGGCCCCGTAAGAGTTTTCCTAAAAACCCAATTTCCGTGATGCCAAAGTAGGCGTAAATGTTATATTAGTAGAAATTCTTCGCGGCGAGCTTGCAGGCCGCAGTTCAGACTTTTAGGATTGAACAGTGCGTTGGGGAGTTGAAGGAAAATATTGGGCAGAAGTACGCATTTCTGCGGCCCATTCTACGGCCGCAGAACCACTTTGCGGACCGCAGACTAGTCTCAGAGTGGGGTAGATTTCTGGGGCATTGTTTACGCCCAATTTCGGGGCCATTATCCGACATCATAACCATTTCGTGGGCCACAATCTTGTCGCATATCCCGCCTTGGGATTTTTCGGAGGGAGGTTCTATGGTGCACTATGCGACCGCAGAACCATTCTGCGGTGCATTATGAGACCGTAGAACCATTCTGCGGTGCATTATGAGACCGCAGAACCATTCTGCGGTGCATTGTGAGACCGCAGAATAGGTATGCTGGCCGCATAGTGACCGTAGACCAGGTCAGTGTTTTTCCAGTTTTGGCACCCAGTTTCGCGGTCATTTGGCGGACCGCATAACCATTATGCGGTCGCATATGTGACCGCAGAACCCGTTCCGGAGCTTCATTTTTGGGATTTTTAAACCCTACCCATTTCCATTAAAACACACCCCATAGACCATTTTGAGCATATTTCTGATATTAAGAGTGAGAGGGAGAGTTCTTAGAGTGGGGGAGAAATCTTTAACCATTACCCATCAATTCTTTCTCAATCATTGAGGATTAACTAAGGAAGTCTTCACCCTAAAGGTAAGAATCTATGTCCTAGCTCTCAATTTCGAAATTTTGTAAAGATGGGGTAATTAGAGAGGCAACTATTGGGTGTGGGGGGTTGTTGTCTTGCATGCGTGTATCCTTGAAGTATGTGGGAAGATTGTGAGCTAAAAATAGTAGAGAGTGGGTTGGGAAATGATGGAAGCTTCCACAAAAGAGCCTTCGAACCTTAATGCACACCTAGTGTTTGATAAAATGCTCAAACGAGTTAAAACCATGATCATCTTCATAATTTTTGGATCAACTTGTTAAATTTCTAAAATAGATTATAGTTGCTAAGACTTCCGGATCATTTTAGAGTTGAGAAGCTCAATTGAGGTATGTTGGCTAAACCCTCTTCTTCTTAGAATCGAATCCCATGGTGTTCATCTAATTGGAGTAAGTCCTTGATCATTATTGAATTGGCTATTCCTAATGTGGTTGTGTTGAAGGATGTTTGTTCAACGTTTATTCTAAATGCTTCATCATGTCATCTTGCCATTTGAGAATATGTTCAAAAATGTGGAATATGTGTTAGGAATGTTAAAACTTCATGTCAAGACCGAAATAAAGGTTGTTATGCCAAATTGTATGAAAGGCCTCTATGTGCCTAAGATTTCCTAAATTGCTCATATGTGAATTAATGTCTTGAATGGGGAGCCCTATTGATGTTGATAATGATAATGATATTTGAACGTGGAAAAGTGAACTGGAACTATGAAATACGGCCGGGTGCCAAGAATGACTCTGTAATTATTAAGAAGTACGATGTGAGATGATTGGCTGAAGAAGGTAATGTCTCAAATGAGATAGCCTAGCCGATCTGGCCAAGATATGACTCCGTGTAAGAATACAGTGGTATTGTGGATAAAATTATTGTAATGTCTCAAATGAGATGGACTAGCCGATCGTGCAGTGATCGGACGCCATGCCGCATATATGGTGGTACTGTGATGGAAATCATAATGAAATTGTCGTAATGTCTCAAATGAGACGACCTAGCCGATCGGGTCAAGATCGGACTCCGTGTAAGAATACGGAGGTATTGTGAATTTTGGAATATCGATACTAAAGATCACCCAACCTAATAATATGGAAATTGACTTGAAAACGTATATGATCCTTAACTTGTTGTTATAATATTATTTGAAGCGCTTATTGAATTCTTGACTGTTCCTCATGTATTATTATTCATTCTATTGAGTTGGTGTTTAGCTTTACATACTAGTGCTATTTGATGGTACTAATGTCCCTTTTGCCGGGGGCACCGCATCTTTAAATGGATGTAGGTGGCTACATAGCAGACAGTGTTGATCACAGATAGTGCTGCATCCTCTTCTCAGCAGACTCGGTGAGCCCCATTTCATTCCGGGGTCATGTATTGTACCTTCTATTTATACTGTGGTCACTTTTGAGGTATAGCCGGGGCCTTGTTGCCGGCACTATCTTGACTCTCTTTTGTATCTTTAGAGGCTCCGTAGACGCTATGTGGGTTGTATATGGGTACTAGAAAGGTCAAACGGATTATGTTGTATTTTGGATTTTTGCTCCACTAAATCACAAAATGTATGCCTTTTTGAAACTTAACAGGAAGTAGCAAAATGAAATGATTTGGTAATGTCTGTGCATATGGTCCTTCTACTGGTTAGCTAATAGAAACATGCCTTCTCTTATCATGGGTGAGTTGGGTAGAAAGTATCTAACAGACTTGCTCGGCTGGGTTTAATCGGTTGAGCGTCGGTCGCGCCTCCCAAGGTTGGGGCGTGACAAATTTGGTATCAGAGCCTAAGGTTTTAAAGTGTCCTAGGATGTCTCGGAGCCGTGTCTAGTATAGTCCTTCTTATCGGTGTATTGTCGACCACATCTATAAGTTGGAGGTTACTTGGACATTTAGGAATACTACCCTTCTTTGATATTCTGGATCGTGTGATGAAACTAATTATGCAATTGTTCCTCTTCTAACTCCTATATTCCTTTAACTTTCAGTATATGGAACCTAAGAAGAGAGCAAGAACTGGTCAAGGAGCCAATGCCGCCTTGGGAGTGGCAGTTGACCCGAGGGGTGAGGATAATCTCCCGCCTGCTATACCACCTGATTTCTCTACACTTTTTCAGGCCACACCAGTTCCTGTACCTACTGAAGGTGCAGCGGTTCCTCCAATCAATATTCCGATTCCACCTCAAGCCCCAGCTTCCGCTTTTGGTATTTCTGATGGGGATCTTAGGGGAGCTATTCAGATGCTAACACAGATAGTGGCTTCTTAAGCCTAGATATCAAATGTTTCACCCACTTCGTCTAGCCAACAAGGGGACTCTAGTGGTTCCAGGGTGAACATGTGTCTTCAGTTGGATCCTCCGATATTCACGGGTGCTAATCCCAAGGAGGACCCACAGGACTTCATTGATGAGATGCATAAGACTCTCTGAGTTATGCGCGCTACTGAGACGGAGGGAGTGGAGTTGGCCGCCTACCGCCTGAAAGGGGTGGCATATTCTTGGTTTGAGCTGTGGGAGGACTCTCGGGAGGAGCGGAGCCCTCCAGCGAGATGGAGTGAGTTTGCGGATGCATTTATAGACCATTTCTTGCCTGCAGAGACTAGGGCATCCCGTTCCACAGAGTTTGAGAATCTTAAGCAAGGGAGNATATGACTTCATTGATGAGATGCATAAGACTCTCTGAGTTATGCGCGCTACTGAGACGGAGGGAGTGGAGTTGGCCGCCTACCGCCTGAAAGGGGTGGCATATTCTTGGTTTGAGCTGTGGGAGGACTCTCGGGAGGAGCGGAGCCCTCCAGCGAGATGGAGTGAGTTTGCGGATGCATTTATAGACCATTTCTTGCCTGCAGAGACTAGGGCATCCCGTTCCACAGAGTTTGAGAATCTTAAGCAAGGGAGTAGGAGTGTGTGGGAGTATCACATGGAGTTCGCGCGCCTATGAAAATATGCTATTCACATGTTGCCTACTATGGAGGCTAGAGTGCGCCGGTTTGTGCAAGGCCTTTGCCCCTTGGTTATCAATGAGGCCGCTACAACTGCCTTGGATTCGGACATGAACTATGGGAAAATTGTAGTATTTGTTCAAGCTACAGAGGACTGCAAGTTGAAGAACAGAAGGGGGCGAGAGGGTACCAGCAAGGCTCGGTCCGCGGGCAACTTTGGGGAGTCATTTGGTGGGGGGAGATCAGCTTTCAGGGGAGGGTCATCAGGGCCAACCAACTCCCATGCTCAGTCTTCAGCCAGTGCACTGCCAACGGGGCACAGTCACCAGCAGGGGAGTCGCTTCAGGCCCAATCAGGGCAGCATGGGATACCACCATCAGGGCTGATTAGGAGGGAGATTCCCATAGCAGCGGAGGCCCCCATGCCCCAGGTGTGGGAAGATNTAGCATTTTCTCAAGCTACAGAGGACCGCAAGTTGAAGAACAGGAGGGGGCGAGAGGGTACCAGCAAGGCTCGGTCCGCGGGCAACTTTGGGGAGTCATTTGGTGGGGGGAGATCAGCTTTCAGGGGAGGGTCATCAGGGCCAACCAACTCCCATGCTCAGTCTTCAGCCAGTGCACTGCCAACGGGGCACAGTCACCAGCAGGGGAGTCGCTTCAGGCCCAATCAGGGCAGCATGGGATACCACCATCAGGGCTGATTAGGAGGGAGATTCCCATAGCAGCGGAGGCCCCCATGCCCCAGGTGTGGGAAGATGCACTAAGGGATCTGCTGCATGGTCTTACCTATATGTTACGGGTGCGGATTGAGGGGTCATATTCAGAGGGAGTGTCGTTCATCCCGCCAGGGTATGGGTAGGGGCAGAGCATAACTATCTAGTTCTACAGTTGCTACATCTTCAGCACCCCATCCAGCTCGAGGCCCTCTGGAACCAGCAGGGCATGGTGAAGCTAGGGGTGGTGCACAGAGTTCAAGAGGACCCAGCCGTTTCTATGCTATGAGTGGTCGCCTGAGTGCAGAGGCTTCTCCAAATGCCGCCACAGGTATATTGACTGTCCAATCTCATAATGTATATGCTCTTATTGATCCCGGTTCCACCTTGTCCTATGTTACCCCTTTTGTTGCTATGGAATTATGGATAGAACCGGAATAACTTCCTGAGCCGTTCTCTATATCTACTCCGGTTGGCGAGTCTATTATGGCCATACGGGTTTTTAGGGGTTGTGCTGTCACGGTGCGTGGTCGGGACACCATGGCCGATCTCATTGAATTGGGGATGGTTGATTTTGATGCAATTATGGGATTGGATTGGATTTATTCATGTTTTTCTAAGCTCGACTGCCGAACTAGAACTATGATCTTTGAATTTCCTAATGAGCCAGTTGTTGAGTGGAAATGGGATAATGTGGTGCCAAAGGGTAGGTTTATTTCTTACCTTAAGTACACGAAGATGATTAACAAGGGGTGTATCTCTCATTTGGTTCGGGTTACAGGCACCGACGTTGAGGCGCCTACACTCGAGTCTGTGCCAGTTGTGAATGAATTTCCAGAGGTCTTTCCTGATGAGCTCCCTGGGATTCCGCCCAACAGGGAGATTGATTTTGGGATTGATGTGATGCCAGGCACACAACCTATATATACTCTGCCCTACAGAATGACACCATCAGAATTGAAGGAACTAAAGGAACAATTGAAGGATTTGTTAGAAAAGGGTTTCATCCGACCGAGTGTGTCACCATGGGGCGCACCGGTTCTCTTTGTGAGGAAGAAAGATGGATCACTGAGGATGTGTATTGACTACCGACAGCTCAACAAAGTCACAATCAAAAACAAATACCCAGTACCAAGAATAGATGATTTGTTTGATCAGTTACAGGGTTCTAGATACTTCTCAAAATTTGATTTACGATCCGGGTATCACCAACTGAAGCTCAGGGAGTAGGATATTCCGAAAACAGCTTTTAGGAGCAGTTTTCATGGATCTTATGAATCAGATTTTCAAGCCTTTCCTCGACTCCTTTGTGATAGTGTTCATTGACGATATTCTTGTGTATTCACGAGGTCGGAAGGACCATGTCGATCACCTCAGGGCAGTGTTGTAGACTCTTCATCAGCACCAATTGAATGCAAAATTTTTAAAGTGTGAATTTTGGCTCGAATCTGTCATATTCTTGGGTCATGTTGTCTCTAGAGAAGGAATCAAGGTTGATCCTTAAAAGATTTCAGCAGTAAAGAATTGGCCTAGACCTACAACGCCATCCGAGATTCGCAGTTTCTTGGGCTTAGCAGGTATTACAGTAAATTTAAGGTCCAATGGTCTGATGCTTATGAAAGGAGCTTCCAGGGGTTGAAATCGAGATTGACTACAACGCCGGTGTTGACCTTTCCAGAGGGTACATATGAATTTGTGGTATATTGTGATGCTTCAAGAATTGGTCTTGGGTGTGTGTTAATGCAACACGGCCAAGTTATAGCATCTGCTTCTAGGAAACTCAAGAATCATAAAAGAATTATCCAACACATGACTTAGAACTTGCGGCAGTGGTTTTTGCATTGAAAATTTAGCATCACTATTTGTATGGAGTTCATGTGGATGTATTCACGGACCACAAGAGTCTTCAATATATTTTCAAATAAAAGGAGCTGAATCTGAGGCAGAGAAGATGGCTTGAGTTACTCAAGGATTACGACATTGATATTTTATATCACCCCGGGAAAGCCAATGTTGTGGCGGATGCTCTTAGCCGGAACTCTATGGGTAGTTTAGCACACGTGGAGGTATATCAAAGGCCATTGGCCAAGGAAGTCCATCGATTGGCTAGTTCGGGAGTTCGTCTTGCGGACTCTAGTGAAGGAAGGGTAATTGTGCAATTGAAAGAGGGGATTCAAAAACATAAGACCACGGCTTTTGCTCTTGGCATGGATGATGGTACACTAAGGTACCAAGGGCGACTATGTGTTCCGAATGTAGATGGTCTCTGGGAAAGAATCATTACCGAAGCTCACGCTTCTAGGTATTCCATGCATCCAGGTTCTACAAAGATGTATCACGGCCTCAAGGAAGTCTATTGATGGAATGACATGAAAAGGAATATGGCGGACTTTGTGGCAAGATGTCCGAATTGTCAGCAAGTGAAGGCCGAACATCAATGACCTGGTGGGTTGTCACAAAATATAGAAATTCCAATGTGGAAGTGGGAAATGATTAATATGGACTTTGTGGTAGGATTACCTCGCACTCCCCGCAAGTATGCTCAGTTGTATAGCAAGGAAATAGTTAGGCTACATGGCACTCCAGTTTCCATCATTTCCAATCGAGGGGCTCAGTTCACGGCCAATTTTTGGAAGATATTCCAGCAAGGTTTGGGTACTCAGGTAAATCTTAGTACAGCCTTCCATTCACAGACCGATGGGCAAGTAGAGCGGACTATTCAGACGCTTGAGGACATGTAGCATGCTTATGTTCTTGATTTCAAGGGTAGCTGGGATGATCATTTTTCACTCATAGAGTTTGCTTATAACAACAGCTTTCATGCTAGTATTAAGATGGAATGATTTGAGGCATTATATAGTAGGATATGTAGATCTCCCATTGGGTGATTCGAGATTGGGGAAGCAGAGTTGATAGGGCTAGACCTTGTACATCAGGCTATGGCGAAACCAGCAGGTTGAAGAGGCCACGTGGGAGGCCGAGGAAGAAATGAAGAAGAAGTATACTTACTTCTTTGAATAGCTATATAATCCTTTCTTTTTATGAACTTGTCTCCTATGAATTTTGTATCACTTGTCCAGTTAATGTAAAGGTGTTCCTTTTGATTATATGTTGCTTATGAGGCCACAGTTGGTACTGTTATGAGTTTGTTATGTCGTTGAGTTGTGCATATGTTTGTAAGATGTCATTGAGGGCTCTCTGACAGGTGGATAGGCCTAGTTACAAAGGGAACTCTGGCAAAAGTTTTGGAAATTTAGGGAGTAAGTTAAATTTGGGGTTGCTGGTGTAGGGTATGATAACTGAGTTGCACAAGGTTCTCATAATGGACCCTGATCCTCATTCGAGGACAAATGATCTTAAGTGGGGGAGGATGTAATGCCCCGTAAAAGTTTTCCTAAAAACTCGGTTTTCGTGATGCCAAAGTAGGCGTAGAGGTTATATTAGTAGAAATTCATCGCGGTGAGCTTGCTCCCCACGATTCAGACTTTTTGCATTGAACAGTGCGTTGGGGAGTTGAAGGAAAATGTTGGGCAGAAGTATGCATTTTTGCGGCCCATTCTGCAGCCGCAGACTGGTCATAGAGGGGGGCAGATTTCTGGGGAATTTTTGATACCCAATTTTGCGGCCATTATGCGACCGCATAACCGTTTCACGGGCTGCATTCTTGTCGCATATCCAGTCTTGGGATTCTTTGGAGGAAGGTTCTGCAGTGCACTATGCAACCGCAGAACCATTCTGTGGTGCACTATGCAACCGCAGAACCATTCTACGGTGCACTATGCAACCGTAGAACCATTCTGCGGTGCATTATGCGACCGCAGAATAAGTCTACGGGTCGCATAGTGACCGTAGACCAGGTAAGTTTTTTTCCTGTTTTGGCACCCAGTTTCGAAGTCATTTCGCAGACCGAATAACCATTATGCGGTCGCATATGCGACCGCATAACCTGTTCTGGAGTTTCATTTTTGGGGTTTTTAGACCCGACCCAATTTCGTTAAAACATACCCCATAGACCATTTTGAGCACATTTATGATATTTTAGAGTGAGAGGGAGAGTTCTTAGAGAGGGGGAGCAATCTTTAACCATTACCCATCAATGCTTGCTCAATCATTAAGGATTAACAAAGGAAGTCTTCACCGTAAAGGTAAGAATCTATGTCCTAGCTCTCAATTTCGAAATTTTGTAAAAATAGGGTAATTAGAGAGGCAATTATTAGGTGTGGGGGGTGTTGTCTTGCATGTGTGTATCCTTGAAGTATGTGGAAAGATTGTGAACTAAAAATGGTATAGAGTGGGTTGGTAAATGATGGAATCTTCCACAAAAGAGACTTAGAACCTTAATGGACACCTAGTGTTTGATAAAATGCTCAAATGAACTAAAACCATGATCATCTTCCTAATTTTTGGTTCAACTTGTTATATTTCTAAAATATATTGAAGTAGCTAAGAATTCCGAATCATTTCAGAGTTGAGAAGCTCAATTGAGGTATGTTGGCTAAACCCCCTTCTTCTTAGAATCGAATCCCACGGTGTTCATGTAATTGGAGTAAGTCCTTGATCATTATTGAATTGGCTATTCCTAATGTGGTTGCGTTGAAGGATTTTTGTTCAATATTTATTCTAAATGCTTCATCATGTCATCTTTTCATTTGAGAATATATTTAAAAATGTGGAATATGTGTTAGGAATGTTAGAATTTCATGTCAAGACCGAAATAAAGGTTGTTATGCCAAATTGTATGAAAGGCCTCTATATGCCTAAGATTTCCTAATTGCTCATATGTGAATTTATGTCTTGAATGGGAAGCCCTATTGATGTTGATAATAATTATGATATTTGAACGTGGAAAAGGGAACTGGAACTATGAAATACGGCCAAGTGCCAAGAATGACTTTGTAATTGTTAAGAAGTACGATGTGAGATGATTGACTGAAGAAGGTAATGTCTCAAATGAGATGTCCTAGCCGATCAGGCCGAGATCAGACTACGTGTAAGAACATAGTGGTATTTTGAATGAAATTGTGGTAATGTCTCAAATGAGATGGCCTAGTCGAGCGGGTCGTGATCGGATGTCATGCCGCACACGTGGTGGTACTATGCTAGAAATCATAATGAAATTATGGTAATGTCTCAAATGAGATGACCTAGCCGATCGGGTTGAGATCGGACTCCGTGTAAGAATACAGAGATATTGTGAATTGTGGAATATCGGTACTAAAGATCACCCAACCTAATAATATGAAAATTGACTTGAAAATGTATATGATCCTTAACTTGACATTTTAATATTATTTGAAGCCCTTATTGAATTCTTGACTGTTATTCTTGTATTATTATTCATTCTATTGAGTTGGTTTTTAGCTTTACATACTAGTGCTATTCGACGGTACTAACGTCCCTTTTGCCGTGGGCGCTGCATGTTTAAATGGATGCAGGTGGTTACATAACAGACAATGTTGATCACAGATAGTGCTGCATCCTCTTCTCAGCGGACTTGGCGAGCCCCATTTCATTTCGGAGTCATGTATTGTACCTTCTATTTATATTGTGGTCACTTTTGAGGTATAGTCGGGGCCTTGTTGCCGGCACCATCTTGACTCTCTTTTGTATCTTTAGAGGCTTCGTAGACGCTATGTGGGTTGTACATGGGTACTAGAAAGGTCAAACGGATTATGTTATATGTTGGATTTTTGTTCCACTAAATCACAAAATATATACCTTTTTGAAAGTTAACAGGAAGATACAAAATGAAATGATTTGGTAATATCTATGTATATTGTCCTTCTATTGGTTAGCTAATAACAACATGCCTTCTCTTATCATAGGTGAGTCGGGTAGAAAGTATCTAACGGGCTTGCTCGGTTGGGTTCACTCGGTTGAGCATCGGTCGCGCCTCCCGAGGTTGGGACGTGACACCAACACCCCAGCAACGTTCATGCATCTGATGAACAACGTGTTGCAGCCTTATCTTGATTAATTCATTATTGTATTCATTGATGATATCCTGGTGTACTCTCGTAGCCAGGAGGAGCATGCCCAGCATTTAAGTATCATGTTGCAAAGGTTGAGGGAGGAGAAGCTTTATGTAATGTTCTCCAAGTGTGATTTTTGGCTAAGTTTAGTGGCATTTTTGGGGTACGTGGTGTCCGGTGAGGGTATTCAGGTAGATCCGAAGAAGATAGAGGCGGTTCGGAATTGGCCCAGACCGTCCTCAGCCACGGAGATTTAGAGTTTTCTTGGTTTGGCTAGTTATTATCACCGTTTTGTAAAGGGTTTCTCATCTATCGCATCGCCCTTGAACAAACTGACCCAAAAGGGGGCTCTTTTCAGGTGGTCGGATGAGTTTGAGGAGAGTTTTCAGAAGCTCAAGACTGCCTTGACCACAACTCTAGTTCTAGTTTTGCCGCCAACTTCAGGCTCTTATACAGTGTATTGTGATGCTTCTCGAATTGGCATTGAGTCTGTATTGATGCAGGAGGGTAGAGTGATTGCTTATGCTTCGCGCCAGTTGAAGCCTCATGAGAAGAACTACCCTGTTCATGATTTAGAGTTAGCTGTCATCATTCATGCATTAAAGATTTGGAGGCATTATCTCTACGGTATGTCTTATGAGGTGTTTACGGATCATCGGAGTCTCCAGCATTTGTTCAAACAAAAGGATCTAAATTTGAGGCAGCAGAGATGGTTGGAGCTGCTAAAAGACTACGATATCACCAATCTGTATCATTCCAGGAAGGCTAATGTGGTGGCCGATGCCTTGAGTAGAAAGGCAGTGAGTATGAGTAGTCTTGCATTCATTCCCGTTGGGGAGAGACCTCTTGCATTTTATGTTCAGGCCTTGGCCAACCAGTTCCTGAGTTTGGATATTTCGGAGCCCAGTCGGGTTCTAGCTTGTGTGGTTTCTCGGTCTTTCTTATATGATCGCATCAGAGAGCACCAGTATGATGATCCCCATTTGCTTGTCCTTAAGGATACGGTTCAGCACGGTGATTCCAGAGATGTGACTATTGGGGATGATGGGGTATCGATAATGCAGGGTCAGATTTGTGTGCCCAATGTGGATGGGCTACGTGAGTTGATTGTTGAGGAGGCCCACGGTTCATGGTATTCCATTCATCCGGGTGCCGTAAAGATGTATCATGACTTGAGGCTGCACTATTGGTGGAGGAAAATGAAGAAGGATGTAGTGGAGTTTGTAGCTCGGTGCCTTAACTGTCAGCAGGTGAAGTATGTGAATCAAAGAACGGGTGGATTGCTTCAGAGGTTAGAGATTCCAAAGTGGAAGTGGGAGCGGATCACCATGGAATTTGTAGTTGGACTCCCACAGACTTTGAGGAAGTTCGATTCTATTTGGATGATTATGGATCGGCTGACCAAGTCTGCACACTTCATTCCAATTGGTACTTCCTATTCTTCGGAGTTGTTGGGTGAGCTTTACATCCGAGAGATTGTTCGCCTTCACGGTATACCAGTTTATATCATTTTAGATAGAGGCATGTAGTTTACATCGCAGTTTTAGAGAGCCGTGCAACGAGAGTTGGGCACCCAGGTTGAGTTGAGCACATCATTTCACCCTCAGTCGGACGGACAGTCCGAGCGCACTATTCATATATTGGAGGACATGCTACACTCTTGTGTCATTGATTTTGGGGGTTCTTGGGATCAGATTCTGCCACTCACGGAGTTTGCTTACAACAACAGTTATCAGTCGAGCATCCAGATGGCCCCATATGAGGCTTTGTATGGGAGGCGGTGTAGATCTCTGGTGGGTTGGTTTGGCCCGGTGAGGCTAGGATTTTGGGTACAGACTTGGTTCAGGATGCATTGGACAAGATTAAATTGATACAGGAGCGGCTTCGCACGGCACAGTCCAGACATAAGAGTTATACCGACAGGAAGGTCTGTGATGTTGCTTACATGGTTGGGGAGAAGGTTCTGCTAAAGGTTTCACCCATGAAGGGTGTTATGAGGTTTGGTAAGAAGGTAAAGTTGATCCCTAGGTTCATTGGGCCTTTTGAGGTACTTCAGAGGATGGGGGAGGTGGCTTACAAGCTTGCCTTGCCACCTAGCTTGTCAAGTGTGCATGGTTTAGTTAGATGGTAATTTGACTTATGATGTCGAGCCGGTGGCCATCTTGGATTGGCAGGTTCGGAAGTTGAGGTCAAAGGATATAGCTTCAGTGAAGGTGTAGTGGAGAGATCAGCCCGTGGAGGAGGCTACTTGGGAGACCGAGCAGGAGATGCAGAGCAGATATCCACGCCTATTTGGGACTCCAGGTATGTTTCTAGACCCGTTCAACCCGGCCGGTCGTTTCGCGAGTTGTAGCCACGTTCCTCCATTTACTGCTCCATTTATGCTTTATAGCTGTTATATGACTTATCGGGTTAGTTGGTTCGGGTCCGGAAAGTATTCAGGGTGAATTGAGACACTTAGTCTCTTAATTAAAAGTTCAAGATGGAAAAGTCAACCGGATATCGACTTATGTGTAAACGACCTCGGATTGGAATTTTGATGGTTCCGTTAGCTCCGTTGGGTGATTCTGGACTTAGGAGCGTGTCCGGATTGTGATTTAGAGGTCGGGAGTAGAATTAGGCTTGAAATGGCGAAAGTTGGAATTTTGGAAAGTTTGAACGGTATTGGACTTTTTGATATTAGGGTCGGATTCCAATTTTGGAGGCTGCAATAGGTTCGTGGGGTCATTTGTGATTTGTGTGCAAAATTTAAGGCCAATCGGACGTGATTTGATAAGTTTCGGCGTCGTTTGTATAATTTTGTAATTTCAAAGTTCATTAGGCTTGAATCCATGTGTAATTCATGTTTTTGATGTTGTTAGAGGGGGGTTTGAGGATTCGACTAAGTTTGTATTTGGATATAAGACTTGTTGGTATGTTTGGTTGAGGTCCGGGGGGCATCGGGTCGATTCCGGGTGATTAACGTGTCAAGATTTGAAGTTGTAAGGCTGCTGAAGTTTGGACATAGCTGGTATAATCGCACCTGCGGAAATCTCATCTTAGGTGCGTGCCCACAAAAGCGGGAGGTAAGCCGCAGAATCGGCCAAGGGAGTGAAGTAGCAGAAGGTCGCAGGTGCGTTGATGTTCCCGCATCTGCACGACCGCAGAAGCAGTAGAAGGGATGCAGAAGCGGATTTGGCCTTGAAGCTTGACTCCGCAGAAGCGGAGGTTTGTCTCGCAGAAGCGAGTGCGCTGGTGTGAAAAAATGGGGCGCAGGTGCAGAGTTTGGTGCATAAGCGGGCTTTGGGGGAGCACATGCGAGACTGCGGAAGTGGCCAAGTTGGCGCAGGTGTGGAAGGCCTGGGCAGAGTCTTTAAGTGCAAGACTTCGAGATTTTTCACCATTTCTAACATTTTGAGCTCGCAATTTGGAGGTTTTTGAGAGGAGTTTGAAGGGGATTCTTGAGGTAAGCTCCTTGTGTTCATTTATCTTCAATAATTATGTTTTCCCACTGATTGCCCACCTAGATGGTGTGTTTTTGGGGTGTAAATTGGGGGTTTCAGGCTAGGGATTTAGAGAGTTAATTTTGGGGAATTGAATGGCCATTTGATGTCGGATTTTGATAAATTTGGTATGGTTAGACTCGTGAGTGAAGGGGCTTTCGGGTTTTGTGACTTTTATCAGATTTCGAGATTTGAGCACGGGGCCGACTTTTGACCAATTTTGGATTTTGGCTTATAATTTCGTATTTTTCTTGTGGAAATGATTCCTTTAGTCCGTATTGATTTTGTTGTACTGCTTGTGGCTAGATTCGATACGTTTGGAGGTCGATTCGCGAGGCAAAGGCATATTAGAGTAGAGTTTTGCTTGGGTTGAGGTAAGTAACAGTTTTAAATCTGGTCCTGAGGGTATGAAACCCCAGATTGTGTCATTGTATGATTGTTTGGTGGTGACGCACATGCTGAGTGACGGGCGTGTGGGCGTGCACCGTAGGAATTGTGACTTGGTCCATTTTGTGGAACTGTAAAGTTGATTAACTTGTTGTTAGTTATATGCTCTCCTTGTGTTATATAAATTTGATTGCAAATTATGTTATGAGTCATGCTTAGGCTATGTTACTACACTGTTGGGACCCGCAAAGGTCATGTACTCGTTGAATTAATTGCTAATTGTTGTTATGTACTCAGTCATGGTTTACTTGTGTATCATATCTCAGTCTCTTCTTGTTCTTGCTAATACATTATATTATCTTTGTTTGGGATGATGTTTATGATTTCTGAGAGCCCGGGAGACTGGAGAGGTTGGTGACTGAGTTAGGGCCTGAGTGCTGAGCTGTGAGCTATATGTATATATGGATCGGGTTGCACGCCGCAATGGACCTTAGGGCTGTATATATGGATCGAGTTGCACGCCGCAACGAGCCTTATGGGTAATTATATAGGATCGGGCTGTACACCGCAACGATATAGCGTTTGGGCTTAAAGAGCCCCTCCAGAGTCTGTACACCCCCAGTGAGCGCATGTACCTATTGAGTGGGAGTGTTGAGAGTTGAGAGCCGAGTGATTGAGCTATTGAGAAAGGTTGAGTGATTGTTTCCCTGAGAGGTTGTACTTGATTTCATTTGTTGTTGCACTTAGCTGCTATATGTCACTTTTTGAAACTCCTGGAAGATATTGTATCCGGTTTTACTTGAACTTGGTAATGTATAAACTGATTTGACTTAAATTGCCGGATTTGAAAGCATGTCTACTTTCTTGCTGAGATTACGTAAAACAAACTATAATTGTATAGCTCGTCACTATCTTTTAGTTCCTTATTTAATATTGTTACTTACTGAGTTGGTTATACTCACGCTACACCCTGCACTTCGTGTGCAGATACAGGAATGTTTGGACGCGGAGGGTGTTGATATTTCGTGTAGCTGACCATTGGAGATACCAAGGTAGCTGCCTGGCGTTCGCAGTCCTTGTTTCTCCTTCCTTATACTTTCTTTCGTTGTATTTGGATCCAAACTATTACAGTCATTTCATTTCAATACTGATTATGTATAGATTCTCATGGCTTAGTGACACCCCGATATTGGGAGCTATTTCTGCACTTGTGTTTTGGGTCTTACCCCCTTGTTTATGAAAACATTGCCTATTTCAAATATCTTGAATTATTTTTCTGTTAAATATTTGGAGTATTTGGAAATGACGTCTTGCCTAGTACCATCGATAGGCTCCATCACGACAGGTTAGGATTGGGGTCCTGACATAAGGTGGATCCCAAGAAGATTGAGGCAATCCAGAGTTGGCCTCGTTCTACTACGGTGACTGAGATCAGGAGCTTCTTAGGGTTAGCAGGTTATTATCATCGGTTAGCAGGTTATGTTCCGTTGGTCCGATGATTGTGAGGCGAGCTTCCAGAAGCACAAGACAACTTTGACTACAACACCAGTTCTAGTATTACCTTCCAGCTCGGGGATGTATACTGTGTATTGCGACGCTTCACGTGTTGGTTTGGGTTGTGTATTGATGCAGGAGGGGCGAGTTATTGCATATGCTTCACGTCAGCTGAAGCCCCATGAGAAGAATTACCTTGTGCATGATTTGGAGTTGGCCGCGATTATTCATGCTCTTAAGATCTGGAGGTATTATCTTTATGGGGTGTCCTGTGAGGTCTACACTGATCATCGCAGCTTGCAGCATTTATTCAAATAAAGGGATCTCAATTTGAGGCAGCGCAGATGGCTTGAGTTACTGAAGGATTATGGCATCACCATTCTTTATCATCCGGGCAAAGCGAATGTAGTCGCGGATGCCTTGAGCATAAAGGCAGAGAGTATGGGTAGCTTGGCCTTCATTTCAGCAGAAGAGCAGCCACTAGCTTTGGACATTCAGTCCTTGGCTAACAGACTTGTGAGGTTGTATGTTTTAGAGCCCAGCCGAGTTCTTGCATGCATCATTGCCCAGTCTTCACTATTGGAGTAGATCAAGGCACGACAGCTTGATGATCCACACTTGTTGGTCCTCAGAGAGATGGTACTATAGGGTGGTGCCAAAGAGATTACTATCGGCAAGGATGGTGTTCAACGACTCTAGGGTCGTCTATATGTTCCTAATGTCAATGGATTGAGGGAGAGGATTTTGGTAGAGGCACACAGTTCTCGATATTCTATTCACCAGGTGCTACGAAGATGTATCGTGACCTGAGGCGGCATTATTGGTGGCGGCGGATGAAGAAAGACTTAGTTGAGTATGTAGTTAGGTGCCTAAATTTCCAGCAGGTTAAGTATGAGCACCAGAGACTAGGTGGCCTACTCCAGCAAATGGCTATACCTGAGTGGAAGTGGGAGCGCTTATGAATTTTGTAGTTGGGTTGTCACGGACCATGCGGAAGTTCGATGCAGTTTGGGTAATTGTTGATAGATTGACCAAGTCGGCATACTTCATTCCAGATGTGACTACATATACTTCAAAGAGGTTGGCCCAGATTTATATTCAGGAGATAGTTCGGTTGCAAGGTGTGCCAATTTCTATCATATCAGATAGAGGCCCTCAGTTTACTTCACATTTCTAGAGAGCAATACAGAGTGAATTTGGGACCCGTGTAGAGCTCATCATAGCCTTTCATCTACAGACCGGCGGGCAGTCGGAGCGGACAATTCTAATTTTGGAGGATATGCGCACGACATGTGTGATTGACTTCGGAGGTCAGTGGGATCGTTTCTTGCCTTTGGTCAAGTTTTCCTAAAATAATAGTTTCCAATCCATCATCGAGATGGATCTATTTGAGACTTTGTATGGTCGGCGATGTCGTTCACCCATGAGATGGTTTGAGCCCGGTGAGGCTAAGTTATATGGTACTGATTTGGTGAAGGATGCCTTAGAAAAGGTAAAGATGATTCAGGAGTGACTTCGTACAACACACTCAAGACAGAAGAGTTACACAGATCAGAAAGCGAGTAACTTATCATTTATGGTGGGTGTGAAAGTTCTCTTGAAGGTTTCAACGACGAAGGGAATCATGAGATTCGGGAAGAATGGAAAGTTGAGCCTAAGGTTTATAGGCCCATTTGAGGTGTTAAGACAAGTTGGGGAGTTGCTTATGAGCTTGCCTTGCCTCCCAGTCTATCAGGAGTTCAACCAGTTTTCCACTTGTCTATGCTCCGAAGGTATCATGCCAACTTGTCACATGTGTTAGACTTCAGCACAGTTCAACTAGATAAGAGCTTGGGTTATGTAGAGGAACCAGTTGCCATTGTTGATATACAGGTTCGCCAGTTGAGGTCCAAGAAGATTTTTGCGGTAAAAGTCCAGTGGAGGGGCCAACCAGTCGTGGAAGTTGGGAGGTCGAGGAAGACATGCAGAGCAGATATCCACACTTATTCAGCACTCCAGGTATGATTCTAGATCCATTCAAAAACGAATGTTTGTTTAAGAGATGGAGAATATAACGACCCGACATGTCGTTTTGCTTTTTAGAACCCTGTTCCTCTAAATAAGACTACCCGTACGTGCTTTTACGCTTTCATGACTCGCGGGGATGGTTAGTTTGGGATTTGGAAGGGCTCGGGCTGAAATCGAAACACTTGGTTCCTTAAGTTGGCCTTAAAAGGCTAAGTTTGACTTTGGTCAACGTTTTGAGTAAACAACCTTGGAATCGGGATTTGACGGTTCCAATAGGTTCGTATGATGATTTCGGACTTGGGCGTATGCTTGGGTTGGGTATTGGATGACCTGGGAGCATTTCGACGCCTAATAGTGAAAGTTGGTTCTTTGAACGTTGTTGAAGTTCTTTAAATTTGGTTTGGAGTAGGTTTTGGTGATATCGAGGTCCAAATGGAATTCCGAGATCGAGAATAGTTCTATAATATTATTTAAGACTTGCACGCAAAAGTTGCCATCATTCCGAGTTGATTTGGTAGGAAACGGACGTGCGGAAGTATTTTTAGAATTGTTTGAGTTCATGAGTTAATCCATGCATTTTGGCATCCGATTCATGGTTTTTGATGTTGTTTCAGTGTTTCGATCGCTCGAGCGAATTTGTATGATGTTGTTAGACTTGTGTGTGTGTTTAGTGTAGAGCCCCGAGGGCTCGGGTGAGTTTCGGACGTTCGGGAGGATGAGAAAAACTTCAGTTTTTCTGGTGTTTCTTGGCAGCTGTTGCAGGTCTCGCAAATGCGAGAAGTTGTTCGCATTTGCAAACCTCACATTTGTGAGGAAGGCTTCGCAATTTCAAAGAAGCCTGAGCTGGCAGTGTTCTCATTTGTGACACTTTGGTCGCATTTGCGGCCTTGGCAGTGTTCGCATTTGCGACCCCTTGATCTCATTTGCGACCTTGGCAGTGGGAGCCCAGGTTCACATTTGCGACCTTCGCATTTACAAACTAGGTGTCGCAAATGCGACATATGCGACTTGTACACAGCCTTATTAAATGCGGGATTAGGTCATTTAGCTCATTTGCTTTCATCTCTTGGGCAATTGTTGGAGCTCTTGGAAGTGGGTTTTCACCTAGCACTTTGAGGTAAGTAATTTCTATACAACATGAGTTAAATACATAGCTTATGGGTAGATTATAACATGTAAATTAGTGGAAATCATGGGTTAAGGTGAAAACCTAGGTTTTTTATCAAAATTAGATTTTACCACGAAATTTGCTATGGAATTTAGTAAAAAATATATATTTGAGTTCGTGAGGTTATGGGTAACAATTTTCTTTGAAGATTTCCGGAATCCGGGCACATGGACCTGGGGATGAATTTTAGGAATCATGTATTCGGGGTTGGGCAATCCCTTTAATAGTTGGAATATGAACTTTTGAACAAGTATTGATTTATTGTTAAACCATTTGACTAGTTTTGGATTGTTCGGTACCGATTTGAGGGTTTGAGCACAATCTTGGACCGGAAAATAGGCTTTGAGACGAGGTAAGTCTCTTTTCTAACCTTTTAAGAGGAAATAAATCCCATAGGTGAATTTAATTAATATGTGCTTATAATTGTGGGGGATACGTACGCACGAGGTGACGAGAGTCCGTACGTAGCTACTAATTCTGCTTATGTCCGGGTAAGTTTTAGGGTTACACCATGCTTTGTTGACATCGTTATTTGATTATGCTTACTAATTGCCTTGGATAGAGCTGAGATTGAGGATCTCAATGGCTTTTAAAGTTTCTAGCTGAATTTTCTTGTTTTGGAAAGAATTGAGGGATAACTTGAGAAATCTATGTTCAAACGCATCGCAATTATATTCCGCGAGCGGGGTAAATTTCCACTACTCTCATGGGAGCGGGTTGTTCGCCTCGGCAGGTTAATAGATGTATCTATGGTTCGTGTCGTTCGACCCTCGGCAGTGCACACAGTATATTTATATGCATTTTGGAATGGGTCGTACGTCCTCAGCATAATTCATGCGAAATGATACTGGAAATTTCAATATGATTGACATTGCTTCATTGGTTTGAAAGGTTAAAAAGATAAAAGGGGAGAAATTGATTTGGCAAATGCTATCGGTGAAAGGATTATAAATTTAAATTCTTGCTTCTGATTTCTATTGTCATTCATATATCCCATGTTTAATTATCAGTTATATACATATATTCTTTATTGTTGATCCATAGTAAGTGTTAAAGTCGACCCCTCGTCACTATTTCTTCGAGGTTAGACTAGATACTTACTGGGTACATATTGTTTATGTACTCATGCTACACTTCTGCACTTAATGTGCAGGTTCTGAGGTAGGTGCTCCTGGATATCAGTTCAGCGCGCACACTTGATTACTATTGCGAGACTTTGCGGTTAGCTGTCTTCCGAGCCCGTTCTGCAGCAGTCGAAGTCTTCCATTTGCTTTATTTTTTGTCTATTTTGTTTCAGACAGCAGTGTAGTACTCTTTGTATATTCTACTAGTAGCTCATACACTTGTGACATCAGGTCTTGAAAATTTATGTTAGTAGGAACTTGATGGTTTTGGGTTATGTATCTTATCTCACTCGTTTTAAAATTTTCGATCTCTCATTTTTATAAAATTTTCATTTCTTATTTTGTGCATAAATTTAAAATCAACTATTTTAAACCGTTAAAAGAAAGATCGCAGAGTTAGCTTAAGGTTGGCTTGCCTAGCGGTAAATGTTGGACGACATCACGGCCTATAAGAGAAATTAGATCGTGACAGAAATTGCTTCATACAAACTCCATTTTGTATGAAAAAATTTAAAAAAAGAAGTATTACTATTCCCTCTTATTAGTTTTCCTGGACTTGGTAAAGATTATTGTAGGATGATAATCTATGAATAATGTATGATGGAAAATGATTTGTGTATCTATGAAGTTCCAAAAGAAATAAAAAATAAAAAAAATAAAAAAATATATATATATAATATATATATATATATATATATATATTATTATAAAAACAAAAGAGGAAAATGAGAAGAATATGTGTGAATATTCTTTTATTTGCAATAGAAAGAGGGTTGTACCAAGTTAAACACTTGTAATTATCACGACCCAAAACCTAACCCAACGTGATGATCAGAATTTTTCATTTAAAAAAATGGGGTAAAACCCAATAGCATAAGTGCGAAAATAATCAGCCCGACATCGGGGTGTCACTGAGTACCTGAGCATCTATACCAGAAGCAGTCTAATACAACATCTAAGGAATAAAAACTGAAATGTGATAAAGATAATGAATGAGAGCCAGGGATTGCGAATGCCATGCAGTTATCTCGATAGTCTCCGGAATCAGATGCTCAACTATCAACACCCGCTATTACCGGGAACACCTGGATCTGCACACGAAGTGCAGGGTGTAGCGTGAGTACAACCAACTCAGTAAGTAACAAAAATAAATAAGGAACTTAAAAGGTAGTGACGATCTATACAATTACAATTTATTTTCAATAATTCCAGCAAAGATTAGACATGCTTTCACATCTGGCAGTTTAAGTCCAATCAGTTTTATATAGTTAAAGTTCAGGTAATCCAGATATAGAATCTTTCAGGAATTTCACAACAATGACAGATAGCAACTAAGTGCATCAACAAATGAAAAGGCAAGTACAGCCTCTCAGGGCAAAAGTCACTCAACTAGTCACAACAACTCTAATCACTCGGCTCTCAGCCCTCGGTACTCACACTCTATAGGTACCTACGATCACTAGGGGTGTGCAGACTCCGGAGGGGCTCCTTTCAGCCCAAGCGCTATATCCGCGCGGACAACTCACGTGCTATAGTATCAATATGTGGATCTGCATGTACAACTCACGTGCCATAGTATCAATACCTCACAGACAGGCACTCGGCCTCACTCAGTCATCAACCTCTCTAGTCTCTCGGGCTCTCATAAATCACAAAGATCGGCCCAAACAAAGATTACATAGTTTAATAACAAGAATCAAGAAGAGGCTGAGATATGATACGCAAGTAAAACCATGACTGAGTAAAAGACAACAATTAGCAAGTAATTCAGCAAGTACGCGACCTCGGCGGGTCCCAACAATACCATCACATAACCTAAGCATGATTTCTAACATGATTTGCTATCAAATTTCTATAACACAGGGAGAGCATATAGCTAGTAACAAGTTATTCAAATTTACAGCTTCACGGAATGGACCAAGTCTGAATTCCTACGCTGCATGCCAAACTGTCTAAAGGTTATGACCATTATACTAGAAGCTGTCTGAGAAGAGTTTGAAAATGGCTTTTGAAGAATTTGTTCATCGCGAACGCGAGGGGAGTGTGGCGAACGCGAAGAACAAACCCCTCGGTAGCAGAATAAAGTCTAAATTCGTCTCATTCTTCCATGTTTGGACAAAGGAAGCTCGGGTGAGGCGATATTTTGAGAGTTTTTTAAGGAAAATATTGGGATAAGAATTCCTAACTTGATTTTGGTTAAATTACATGAATCTATTATTATTTTTATCACTAAATTAGTGAATTCGATTGAAAATAGTTGAAATTATCTAGACTTTAATTTAAGATTTGAAGGGTGATCCGTTATCAAAATTTGATAATTTTGGTATGGTTGAACTCATATCAGAACGGGTATTCGGATTTCGTAAAAAAATTGTCGGGTTCCGAGGGGCGGGCCCCGCGCTGTCTTTTTAGAATAAAATTTTATTATCCGGAGTTATTTTTGATGAATTTTAATGAAGTTATACAATAAATTTGGATAGATTGGAGCGGTCTGGAGGTCAATTCAAGCAAGAAGGCGATTTTGGAATATCGGCGTAATTTCAAAAAGGTAAGTATCTTGCCTAACTTCGAGTGGGGGAATTACCCCTTAGGCATCGAGTCTTATGTGCCGTTTGTGAAATGTGAAAAGTCGTATACGCGAGATGACGAGTACGTACTCGGGCTTATATGTGCAAAATATATTGGGTTTAAGTCTTAGGCATATTGTGTAGTAAATTAGATAATTATTGGCATTTATTTAATCATCTATTTTTCATGCCTAAATCCTTGTTTGTTGAATTTGTTTTTATATGACAATTTGATATGATTGTTATTTGAATATTTATGTAATTCCGTGAGTTTGTTGGTTTAATATTTCTTAGTATTTAATCTCATTATGGATTTTTCCTCTGTAAATAATTAATTAAATAAGCTTAAGAATAAGTATTTATATAATTATTGAGAATTTGGATTAATGAAGGTGTTACCCTATGCTGAGTAATTTCTATTTCTGTTGATTATTTTTGAGGTCTTATACACATTGTGTGGAGCCTTTGGCTATTTGTTGTAAAATTAATTGATTTGTTATATCTTTGAAATTGGTTGTGGCCATCGGGCAAATTGTGTTATTAATTAATTTTTGTTATGTTGCCGTGATAATATTCTGTGTAAATTGTTGACTTATTATTTTGAGGATATAAGGGTGGCATTTCACTGTTGATATTATGTGGGTATAAGGGTGGCATTTCACTGTTGTTATGTGTGTTGGAATATTGTCGAAGCGGAGCGATAAGGGTGGCTATAGGAGCGATAAGGGTGGCTATAGGAGAGATAAGGGTAGCTATAGGAGCGATAAGGGCGGCTATTGATATTGTCAGGGCGGAGGGATAAGGGAGGCTATAATAGGAGTGATAAGGGTGGCTATAGGAGAGATAAGGGTGGCTATTATCAGGGATGATATGTGATGATGTGGAGTTGTTGCGTTGGTGATTTTTATGTGATATTCCTTGTGCTTATTTTTATACATTGTGCAATTTGTCTTGTTGCTGGTAAATTGATAACAAACTGATTTATGTTGAAATTGAGAGCCTGTGGCTATTGCCAGTCGGATTATGAAATAAAATGTGGGTACGAGGTGCCGGGAATAAAATAAAATGATGATATGGGCATGTAAATTGTCCGTGCAGTTGTGATATGAAATGTGGGCACGAGGTGTTGTGGTTAAATGATGATGATATTGGCACGAGAGTTGTCTGTACGGTTGTGATAAAGAAATTGGCATGAGGTGCCGTGGAAATATGAAATAGGGCTGAGACCCGTATTTTTATGATTATGAAATGAGGTGTCACATGGAGACTTTTAATTGAAAGAATTATATTCAAAATATTTATTTGGAATGATTTTTATTCAAAAGGTAGTATTTGAAGGAATTGTATTTGAAAGATATTTATTTGAGAAAATTATATTGGAAAAACATCTATTGAAAGAATTATATGTGAAAGATATTTATTTGAAGAACTTGATTTAATTGTGTGTACTTGTATTTATTATTTGTCGAGCAATATTAATAGTGTTCTTATTGCCATGCCAGGCATATCACTAGTTGATTTGTGTTGCCCTTATTGTTATTTGTTTCCTATTATTTTGTATACTATATTGCACATGTTATTAGACTAGTGAGTGTCTTGACTGTACCTCGTCTCTACTCCACTAAAGTTAGTCTTGATACTTACTGAGTACCGACCGTGGTGTACTCATACTACACTTCTGCACATTTGTTTGTAAAGCCAGGTATTGGAGCTATCGGACTTGGACAGAGTTAAAGTGTGATCACAAGGATTCAAGGTAGAGCTGCTTGGTCGTCGCAATTCCATGGAGTCTTTTCATTTTATTGTACTGTTAATTATTATTCAAACAGTATTGTGTATTCGATCCTTGAGATCATTTCATGTATTCAGTTAGAGTTCGCGACTCAGTATTACCAGCCTTGGGAGGTTGTATTAAATTATATGTTTAAAAAGAATGGCTTGAAATGTAATTGAAATCGGTTTACCTAGTCTTAAAGATTAGGTGTCATCACGACGCCTGAGGTGGGATTTTGGGTCGTGACACACAAATACTCAAATAAGTAAGGATACTTCTTCTTCATCTCTTCCTCGGCCTCTCAAGTGGCCTCTTCAACCTGCTGGTTTCACCATAACACCTTCACGGAGGCAATTTCTGTATTCCTCAACTTTCGGACTTGCCTATCAAGAATAGAAACTGGAATTTCTTCATATGATAATTCTTAATTAACCTCAATGGTCTCAACTGGCACAATAACTGACGGATCTTCAACTACCTTCTTCAACATAGAGACATGGAATACCGGGTGGACTAATGACATTTCGGGTGGTAACTCATGCTTGTACGCCACTTGGCCAATTCTCTGAGTGATTTTGTATGACCCGACATACCTCGGATCCAATTTTCCCTTTTCCTAAACCGCATATTACCCTTCATGGGGAAAACCTTCAAGAATACCCTTCATGAGGGAAACCTTCAAGAATACCCAATCATCTTTTTTGAACTCTAAGGCTCTACGACGAACATCCGAATAGGATTTTTGACGACTCTGAGCAGTTTTCAACCGCTCCTTTATGATCTTAACGTTTTCCATAGCCTGATGTACAAGGTCTGGCCCTATCAACTCTACTTCCCCAATATCGAACCGCCCAATAAGAGATCTACATCTCCTACCATATAATTCCTCAAATGGTGCCATCTGAATACTTGCATGAAGAATTTTTACTATTATTAACTTCTACGCCTACTTTGACATCACGGAATCCGAGTTTTTAGGAACTATTTTACGGGGCCTTACATCCTCCCCTACTTAAGATCATTCGTCCTCAAATGATCAAAAACACATACCTAAAGTGGTGAAAAGATGAGGATAACGGATGTGCATATCATGCTCGGTCTCCCAAGTCGCCTCCTCGACCGGCTGACCCCTCCACTGAACCTAACCCAATGTGATGGCGCCTATCGTAATACTAGGCAAGCCGGCATTTCCAAAACACTTTCAACATTTAACAGAAATAAATTAAGACATTTAAGATGATCAGAGTTTTTCATTAAAAAAGGGTAAAACCCAATAGCATAAGTGCGGAAAACTTAGCCCGACATCGGGGTGTCACTGAGTACATGAGCATCTATACCGGGAGCAATCTAATACAACATCTAAGGAATAAGAACTGAAATGCGATAAAGATAATGAAGGAGAGCCAAGGCCTGTGAATGTCTTGCAGCTACCTTGATAGTCTCCGGAATCAGCTGCTCAACTATCAACTCCCGCTATGACCGGGAACACCTGGATCTGCACACGAAGTGCAGGGTGTAGCATGAGTACAACCAACTCTGTAAGCAACAAAAATAAATAAGGAACTGAGAAGGTAGTGACGAGCTACACAATTACAGTTTATTTTCAATAATTCCAGCAAAGATTAGACATGCTTTCACATCCTGCAGTTTAAGTCCAACCAGTTTTATACAGTTAAAGTTCAGGCAATCGAGATATAGAATCTTTTAGGAATTTCACAACAATGACATATAGCAACTAAGTGTATCAACAAATGAAAAGGCAAGTACAGCCTCGCAAGGCAAAAGTCGCTCAACTTGTCACAACAGCTCAAATCACCTGGTTCTCAGCTGTCAGTACTCACACTCAATAGGTACATGCGCTCACTAGGGGTGTGCAGACTCCGGAGGGGCTCCTTTCAGCCCAAGAGCTATATCCGCACGGACAACGCACGTGCTATAGTATCAATATGTGGATCCGCACGGATAACTCACATGTTGTACGGACAACTCACATACCATAGTATCAATACCTCACAAACATGCCCTCGGCCTCACTCAATCAACAACCTCTCTAGTTTCTCGGGCTCTCGAAAATCACAAAGATCGGCCCAAATAAAGATAGCATAGTGTGATCAACAAGAATCAAGAAGAGGCTAAGATATGATACGCAAGTAAAACCATGACTGAGTACAAGACATCAATTAGCAAGTAATTCAGCAAGTACGCGATCTCGGCGGGTCCCAATAGTACCATCACATAGCCTAAGCATGATTTCTAACATGATTTGCTATCAAATTTCTATAACACAGGGAGAGCATATAGCTAGCAACAAGTTATTCAACTTTACAGCTTCACGGAATGGACCAAGTCCCAATTACTACGGTGCATGCCCACACGCCCGTCAACTAGATTTAAAACTGTTACTTACCTCAAACCGCGCAAAATCCCACTCCGCAATGCCTTTGGCCCTCGAATCAATCTCCAAATGCCCCTAATCTAGCCACAAGCAGTACAATATAATTAATATAGGCTAAAAGAATTGATTCCACAAGAAATATATGAAATTATAAGCCAAAATCCGAAGTTGACTCAAATCGGTCCTCGGGTACACGTCTCGAAATTCGACAAAAGTCACAATATACGAACACATATCCACTCACGAGTCCAACCATACAACCTCAAATCACCTTCCATAACTCGAAAGTTTAGCCTATGAAGTTTCTACCATTTTCCCCCAAATTTACAACTCAAATCCCTAATTAGATAATAAAAATAGCAATAGATTCATGAAATATAGTCCAATCCGAGTTAGAATCACTTACCTCAACAATCTTCTCGAAGAAACCTTGAAAAATCACCCTACATCGAGGTCTCAAAGTCCCAAAATCGAAATGGGACTCAAACCCTCGAAATTCCATTTTCTGTCCAGTTCTTCCACATCTGCAGACATATTGTCGCACCTGCAACACCGCACCTGTAGAATTTCCCTCGCAGGTGCTTAAATGACTTAAAGGACTGGGTTCGCATCTACGAGCAAGAGGTCGCACCTGCGTGTGCGCACCTGAGGACAAGGGTCCGCTTCTACGATCTTTCCCTTCAGCTTGCTCTCCGTATTTGCGGAGCTTCAAGCGCATCTACAGGCTCGCAGATGCGGAAATTCCCTCGCACCTACGACCCTTGGCCATCTCCCCAATTCCCGCTTTTGCGCTTGGCCTAACGCACGTGAATGTCCGCACCTGCGGCCACCCACCACAGGTGCGATTATACCAGAAGCTTCAAAGCTTCAGCAATTTGTCTAAGTCCAAATTCAAACCGTTAAGCATCCGAAACACACTCGAGCCCCCCGAGACCTCAACCAAATATACCAACAAGTCCTAAAATACCATACGAACTTAGTCGAGCCCTCAAAACACGTCAAAAACCAACAAAAACATGAATCACTCTCCAATCCAAACTTAATGGACTTGAAACTTCAAATTCTACAAACGATGCCGAACCATACTAAACCACGTCCGATTGACCTCAAATTTTGCACACAAGTCATCTTCACCATTACGGACCTACTCCAACTTCCGAAATTAGAATCCAACCCCGATATAAAAAAAGTCAACTCTCGGTCAAACATCCCAAAAATTTGACTTTCGCCATTTCAAGCCTAAATTAGCTACATACCTCAAATTCATAGTCCGGACACATTCCTAAGTCCAAAATTACCCAACGGAGCTAACAGAACCGAAGAAACTCTATTCTAGAGTCATCTTCATACAATTCCGACTACGGTCAAAATCCTAAGACTTAAGCTTCCATTTTAGGGACTAAGTGTCCCAAAATACTCCGAAACCAAAAACAAGACCTCCCGGCAAGTCACATAAGTAGAAACAGATACGGGGAAAGTAGTAAAGGAGATCGGAGTTAATACACTCAAAACGACCGGCTGGGTCATTACAGTAATAGTCTCTTACTTTTGTATAAATTCATCCAGTTTATAGAATCAAGTCAGGAAAAAGTTAAGTCACTCTAAAAATATGCCTATATCCTACCAGCCCTTAGCCTAATATTACAAGCCAATAAAAGTCCTAAAAGATTCTAAAATCGGCATTGATCTATATTAGTAGGGATTGACAAGAAAGGCAAGCCTATGGTTATTGAAAATAAATAATTTTAATATTCTTAGTTTTGTAAAAGTAAAAAAGTTCTGACAATGATGTTTATAGAGTAAAAATGGAGGAATAAACACAGCAAGTTCCTAAATGTTCAAAAGAATTTGAAATATTAGGTGAAGACCTTAATTTTTTGAAACGTTTGTGTGTGAAAAAGAAAAGAAAAAAATATATTTTTACCTCAATCTTCTGAATTCCTTTCTCTAGGACGAGTAAAAGTTTAAGTGTGTGAGAATTTGATAAGTGTATTTTACCTGATCTTAACCACATAATATTTCTCAGTAAGAGTATAAATAATATCATGTTTCTTCCATATTTTTAACTAAATTTTGGAGGAAAGATTGTATAAGAATTGTCGTACAAAGCAAGAAAAACTTCAAGAAAAATACTACAAAGAAGTAAAAGAGCAAGTTATGATGAAAAACATAATTTGGCAAAGTAAAATGCACACATAAATGATGTTGGACTTTGATGATGCATCAAATCCACACTTATCATGAAGACATCTCAACTTGCCAAGACAAATTGAAGCGTTACATGGAAAATCTAGATTTACATGACAAAATCTCAACTTGAAAATGAGTAATCAGATTTGCCATGACAAATCCAACTCACCAGCACCAAATTGAAAGGATCGCCATAATGTTATCTCTTATATAAGAAGGGATTTACCAATCAGAAAGGGCATCGGAGTGGAGAGAATTTAGAAGTCTGAATCCAAATTCTTAATAAGCTTCTCTATTTTATTTCTTTCACTAGTATCCAGTTATCTTTTCTTTCGAATCATAATAGTAGTTTAGTTGTTATTTCTAAATAAATTCCAGTGTATTAAATCACTCTAGTTCCTTCTTTTAATTAAATAGGGAGAATTATTCTTCTTGAATATTTCTTTCTATTTTCTTATTTAATGGACAAGAATATTTCCATTGTTAGTACTAATTCTAGTATGGAGTAACTTTTCTTGTGTTGGGAGAAACACGGATCTTAATATTTCTATATAATAGTAGTTATTATTTCTCACATTCACATGCTTGAGCTAAAACTTTTCATTTAACTTTTATCTGCTTTTATATTAAGATGTTGTTTGATTTAATAACATCTATCTATATTATACTACATGTTAACGGTTTATTAATTTTGTAATCGAGAGAGGCGGACGAAATAATATAGTTAATTGTAGTATTGATAGTTGTTAATATTTATTCAGTGCCATCTATCTCTTTTATGTTACAATTAATTTTATACTTATTTGTAATCGACAGAGGCGAATAGTGTAATAATCAGTTATAACAAGTAGGGTAACCGAAAGAGACTTACTAACAAGATCATGTTTAGTCGAATCATATATTTCGGGTTCTTTAGTATTACTATTTTGAAGATTAATTTGTATAACCTAGAGGAGTGCAATTAATTATTCAACTTGAGTAATAATATATATTTGTAATCGTGAGAGGTATTTATACATTTTTGAGAAATAGAAATTGAAGAATAATAATTCTACTTTATAATAGAAATATTAAGTGAAGTCAGGATCCCAACACCTTTTTATTAAATTTGTGAAAAACAAAATATTTTCTATTGCTTTATTCGTGCATTTTTAATTAATTAATTCACAACTCAAATCTTTTTGATTTTCTCAAATAGTAATTAAAACAAGAAATGTCTGTAGAATAGATAAATCAATCTTCGTGGGTTCGACATCTTTCTATACTATTATTTGACAGTGTACGAGTTAGAATTTTATATACGCTAGAAACTCGTCAATGTTTTGTGTGAATAGTATAATAATCAACTATAACATAAAAGAGATAGATGGTACTGAATAAATATTAACAGCTATCAATACTACAATTAGCTATATTATTTCTTCCGCCTCTCTCGATTACAAAATTAATAAACAGTTAACATGTAGTATAAGATAGATAGATAGATATTAATAAATCAAATAACATCTAACTGTAAAAGCAGGTAAAAGTTAAATGAAAAGTTTTAGCTCAAGCATGTGAATTTGAGAAATAATAACTACTATTATATAGAAATATTAAGATCTGTCTTTTTTCCAACACAAGAAAAGTTACTCCATACTGGAATTACTACTAACAATGGAAATATTCTTGTCCATTAAATAAGAAAATAAAAAGAAATATTCAAGAAGAATAATTCCCTCTATTTAATTAAAAGCAGGAACTAGAGTGATTTCCTACACTGGAATTTATTTAGAAACAACAACTAAACCACTATTATTATTCAAAAGAAAAGATAACTCGATACTAGTGAAAGAAATAAAATAGAGAAGCTTATTAAGAATTTGGATTCAGACTTCTAGCTCTAAGCTTTCTCTCCACTCTGATGCCCTTTCTGATCAGTACACCCTTCTTATATAAGAGATAAAATTATGACGATCTTCTCGATTTGGTGCTGGCAAGTTGTATTTGTCATGGAAAATCTGATTACTCATTTTCAAGTTGAGATTTTGTCTTGTAAATCTAGATTTGTCATGTAACTCTTCAATTTGTCTTGGCAAGTTGAGATGTCTTCATGGTAAGTGTGGATTTGGTGCATCATCAAAGTCCAACGTCATTTATGTGTTCATTTTACTTTGCCAAATTATGTTTTTCATCATAACTTGCTCTTTTACTTCTTTGTAGTATTTTTCTTGAAGTTTTTCTTGCTTTGTACGACAATTCTTCTAAAATCATTCCTCCAAAATTTAGTTAAAAATATGGAAGAAACATGATAATATTTATACTTTTACTGAGAAATATTATGTGGTTAAGATCAGGTAAAATACACTTATCAGATGGCTTAAAGTCAAGGCCACCGGAACCCTCTCTATAGACCCCCTAGTGTGAGCACTGCTCGGGTCTCATTCGAGGCTCCTGTGAACTCTGACGCACTAGGATTTGGGTCTTTTGGTTGTTCTCTTTTCTGTTATATTCGAAGTTGTTGTTGACACTTAGTTTTCTCTTCTATTTGTTTGTTGAATCTGCAGACTGGTAAGTGTCTCACCTTTTTCAATTCTATCCTCTTTGCTTGTTTTCAGTGCTTCGCATACCCATGTTGTTTGAGCCAATATGACACAAATATTATGTTATTATCATTGGCAATTTTACTTGTTTTGTAGCTATTCTGCAATTCTGAGTCTTCGAGTGTAACAACCTGCCTAGATTTTTAAACACCAATATGTTCAGCTTGAATGACCGTGTGCCTTTAAGTTTACTTAGTTATTCTGCTGTTTATTGTGAGTTTTTTTCATGTCTTATTCTGAATTCTTGCACTAAAATTCCTAGGGAACCATCTCCTACCCAGAATTTGCCTTAGTGAATTTCCACTGATAATTCCTTTATGTGAACTTTGTTCTTACCTGCTTATATGAACCATATCTGTTGTCGCAATGCTTTAACCAAACCTGTTGCTTTATGTCCCGACCCCAATTTTTCTCCGTACGATATCATGATGGCACCTAGTCTTAGGGACTAGGTAGGCCTAACACTTACTGAAGTAATGGAAAACTCAACCAAAAACTATTAAACATGAACAAATATTTTTTATACAAAGCTTACAATCCCAAAACCGGTAGTACAAGTCATAAGCTCTACTGAGTTTACTAGAAAGTCTTCTAAGTACAACCATTTCGGAATAGAAATAAACAGTACAGGTACAATATCAGAAGGTGACTCTGAGGCCCCCACTCCACTGAATTGGAGAATTCCAGAACACGTATCAGAGAGTGCTCCAATGGCAGTGGGGGCACAATTGAGATAATTTCGACGATTAGAAAAGAAAAAGAAGAAAGTTAGTGTTCAATGAGCTCGAGATAGCTGCCTGATGAGAGGAAGGGACGCCAGGTACAGTCTTTCTTTGGTTCCAGCCCCACGGTTACACCAAAGCACACCAGCCAACACTGTACTATAGCGCTTACACCTGTGAGTTGGCAAAATAATATCGTATATTAATTAAGAACGCGACGGCATGTATACCTTGAGTATCCCCAGCAAAATCCGAACAACTAGCTAATGATCAACCAACTTCGTAGTAACTGGATCTGCACATAAATGTGCAGAAAGCATAGTATGAGTATACCACAGCGGTACCCATTAAGTATCAAGACTAACCTCGGTGAAGTAGTGACGAGAGACAGTCAAGACACCTACTAGATCAAATAACCTGTCCAAGTATGAATGTAAAACTAACAGGGAACAATATCAGAATAAAACTAAGCATGATAATTGCGATGACCCAATAGGTCATCTTATATTTTAGAACTTAATTCTGTGTCTTGAGGTCTAAAAAACCTCATTTTAGCATTCTTCGATTTACGTGCATAGTTCGGATATTCTTCCGGAAGGCTTATATGTTAAAAAATGATAAAAGTAATAATTTTTGCCTAAAATTAATTTGAGTTGACTGCGGTCAACGTTTTAAGTAAATGGACCCAGATCCGTGTTTTGACGGTTCCGGGGGTCCGTATCGAAATATGGAACCTGGGCATATGCCCGGAACCGAATTCGGAGGTCCCTAGCTTGAATTATGAAATTTTATTGAAAATTGAAAATCTGAAAGTTTAATGGTTTTTAAGAAATAACTAATGTTTGGATTTATTGATACCGGGTCTGTATTTTGGTTTCGAAGCCCGGTACAAATCCACTATAATAGTTATGACTTGTCTATCGAATTTGGTGAAAATCGGAGTTGATTTGACGTTATTCGGACGTTCGGTTGTGAAAATAGAAGTTTTAAAGTCTTCTTGAAAATTTCCTTTCATTTGGTGTCCATTTCGTAGTTCTAGGTGATATTTTGGCGATTTGATCGCGCGAGCAAGTTTGTATGATATTTTTAGACTTGTGTGCACTTTTGGTTTAGAGCCCTGAGGGCTCGGGTGAGTTTCGGATAGGCTACGGAGTAAAAAATTGGACTTAGAGCATTGCTGGTGTGCTTCAGTTTTATTGCAAGCCTCAAACCTCGCAATTGCGAGGTCAATCATCGCAATTGCGACCACTGATGGGTTCGCATTTGCGAGCTACTCATTGCATTTGCGAAGAGTAGCTGGGAAGGCTTGAGTTCGCATTTGCGAACAAAGCTTCGCATTTGTGAAGAGGGATAGGGAGAGACAGTGATCGCAAATGCGATCAAATGGTCGCATTTGCGGAGATCATTGTTCGCAATTGCGAACCATTCTTCACATTTACGAAGAAAGCAGAAGTGTGGAGAGCTTCGCATTTGCGATGGTTTCTTCGCATTTGCGAACCCCAGGTCGCAAATACGACATCTGCACCTGATAAAATATGACTTAGACGGGAGTTTTGGTTCATTCTTCAAATTTTCAAACTCAAGAACGCTAGAGGCAATTTTCCAAAGAACCTTTCTTCCATAAATCATTGGTAAGTGATTCTAAACAAGTTTCTTTCAATCTTTTACTACTTTTCCTAAGCTTTCAACCTAACTGGGTTTTTCATGGTGGAAATTGGGGGTTTGGGTAGAATTAGGGATTTTTGCATAATTGGAATTTAGACCTCGAATTGAGGTTGGATTTCAAAATAAATTATATAATCGGGCTCGGGGTGAATGGGTGAATGAATTTTGGTCTGAACCTCGAGTTTTGACCAAGCGAGCCCGGGGTCGATTTTTAACTTTTTGGGGGAAAGTTTGGGGAATCTAAATTTATGCATTGTAATTGATTTCTTTAGCAATATTTGATATTATTGAGTCGTTTGTGGATAAATACGACTGGTTTGGAGGTGGATTCTATAGAAAAAGTGGTAATTGAGCATTGAGTGGCCTTTGGAGCGAGGTAAGTGTTGTGTCTAACCTTGACTTGAGGGAATTAGCAACCGTCGGACTATTTGCTATGTGAAATTCATGTGAGCGGCGTATATGTGAGGTGACGAGTACTTATGCACTGCCAATTTATCTGTTTTCCATGTTTCTCCCATTTTTCTCATATTGTCTCTTTCCCTGTCTTAATTGTTACATACTCTACTTGTGTTCCCATGCTTAATTGCTACGTGTCAGAAATTGTTTCCTCCGGTTAATGATATTAGTTCCTCCATAGTTTCATTTTCTCGTGTTATTTGCTTGAGCTGGTTTACCGGTACCTTTCTGTTGTAGGTTCTGAATTGGTCTCGTTGTGTAGTATTATTTATGTGGATTTGCATGGTGTACAACTTTCATATTTGCTTCGGTTTGGAGTTTAAGTATTGTGAAGGGTTTCTGTGATTTAAATTATGAAATTTCTGTATATACTGAGTAATTAATATTGATATAGTGGGATCGGGTTACACGCCGCAACAAGAGGAAAAAGAGTGATATATTGAGGTGGAATAAGGGTGAATTTATACTGTACGGTGGGAACGAGTTGCACGTCTCAACATGTGTTATAAGGGTGGATTGTTTGGTGGAATAAGGGTGAACTATGATTGTGTTATTTTGATATGGTGGCAACGGGTTACACGCCGCAATAGGTGTAATAAGGGTGGATTATTTGGTGAAATAAGGGTGAACTATGATTGTGTTATTGTGATACGGTGGGATCGGGTTGCGCGCCGCGACAACCTATGTGTTTATGTTTCCCTGAGCTGTGTTAGCCTTACGGTATTCTCTTTTGCACTTAAGGATAAGTAATTTCTGAACACTGTTGATATATCTCCGGGTGTTGTTGTATTTCTTGCAATTTACTGCTTTCTTCTATGTTGCATTTCATATTCTGCTTTTATTATATATACTGTGTACAGGTTGTAGTGTGAGTGAACTGCCTTAGCCTCGTCCCTACTTCGTCGAGGTTAGGCTCGGTATTTACCAGTACATGGAGTCGGTTATACTGATACTGTACTCTGCACTTCCTGTGCAGATTTTGGTGCTGGTCCGAGCTGATCGTGAGGTTAGCTTCTAGATTCATCCGACAAGAGACCCAAGGTAGATCTGCTGGCATCCGCAGACCTTGGAGTCCCCTTCCAGCCGTTGCATTTTACTGTTTCTTTCCATTCGAAAACAGTTGTATTTCTTTCAGACATTTAGTTTTAGAAAAATCTTAGAAGTTCGAGAATTGTGACTCGAGATCCGAATAGTAGTATATATATATATATATTGAGGCTATTATATATTTTCGCACTCATTTGGAAACTCGTTTTAGCTTATTTGCTGTTATTTACTGAAATGTATAAGAATTGGCTTAATGATTCTCTAACGTTGGCTTGCCTAGCAACTGAAATGTTAGGCACCATCACGGCCCGACAGTGGAAATTCTGGGTCATGACAAGTTGGTATCAGAGAAATAGGTTGCCTAGGTTTCACAATTTACGAGCGAGCTTAGTAGAGGCTGGGGATCGATACAGAGACGTCTGTACTTATCTCCCAGAGGCTATGAAGTTTAGGAACAAATTTCACTTCTATTCTTCTCTGTCGTGCGATTTTGTTTCCTCAATACTGATTGAACTCTTCTACTCTTATTGTCTCGCAGATGGCGAGAACACATACCGCTTCTTCAACTGAGAAGCAGCCAGAGCCTCCAGTAGCAGCTCCTACGAGGGGTAGAGGTCGAGGACGCGACCGAGGCAGGGACAAGGCTCAGCCCAGAGCCCGAGCAGCATCCCCAGCAGCGGAGCCTCGCGTAGAGTTTGGTGAGGATGTTCCAGCCTAGACTATTCTTGCGAGACCAGCTCAGGTTCGGGAGGGGTTCATTGCCACCTCAGTGCTTCAGGATGCTTTGGTCCATGTGGTGGGCCTTATGGAGACAGTGGCCCAGACTGGCGCATTTCCCATTGCACCAGCCATCTCTCAGGCTGGAGGAGGAGCCCAGACTCCTGCTACTCACACTATAGAGCAGATGGCTCCCTAGTATTAGATTCCAGCCGCTCATCCAGTCGGAGTAGTTCAGCCGGTTGTTGCGGCACAGACCGGTGATGGGTCAGCTATGTCTTCTGAGGCTTTGTGGAGATTGGACAGGTTTACCAAGCTCTTCCCAGTTCACATCAGTGGTGCTACTTCAGATGATCCCCAAGAGTATCTTGATAGTTATCATGAAGTGCTACGGAACATGGGTATAATGGAGACCAATAGGGTCGACTTTGCAGCATTCCAGATAACTGGTTCCTCCAAGAAATGGTAGAGGGATTATTTGTTGACCAGACCAGCTGGGTTTCCTGCTCTTACTTGGGACCAGTTATCTCAGCTCTTTCTATAGAAGTTTCTCCTTATCACATTGAGAGAGGAGCACCGTCGTTAGTTCGAGTGTCTCCAGTAGGGCAGTATGACTGTTACCCAGTATGAGACCCGTTTTTATTTGGCCCATCATTCTCTTCTTCTGCTTTCAACCGAGAGAGAGAGAGAGGGTGAGGAGGTTTATTGACGGACTTGCTCAGCCTATCAAATTGCAGATGGCTAAGGAGACTGGGAGTGAGATTTCTTTTCAGGCAGCTGCCAATGTCGTCAGGCGAGTCGAGATGGTTCTTGCACAGGGAGGTCAGTGGTCTGATAAGAGACCCCGTCATTCTGGTGGGTTCAGTGGTGCCTCATCTGGAGGAAAGGGTACTTTTGGTAAGGACCATCCTCCCAGGCCATTTCATTCAGCGCTTCAGGCATCGCACAGTGTTTCAGGGAGTCGTGGTCCTTATGTGCCTCATTCTGGACATCCAGCCTACAGTGCTCCACCAGTTCCTGTCACTGCACCTCCTATTCAGAGTTATTTCCATGGTCATCTGGCCTGTTCGGGTTAGTTTCAGTTTCCACAGCCATAGTACCAGGATGGATGTTTCTTGTGTGGTGGTTATGGGCATATCAGGAGGACCAGTCCGAGATTATTAGGCATCCCGCCACAGCATCAGGGTTCTCGTGCCATGGTTCCGGCACCAGTTGCTGCACCGTCTGCTCAGCCAGCCAGAGGTAGGGGTCAGGCAGCCAGAGGTAGAGGCCAGACTATTAGAGGTGGAGGTCAGGCCGTTAGAGGTGGAGGCCAGGCAGCTAGAGGTCGTCCCAGGGACGTAGTTCAGAGTGGCGGGGCCTAGCCCCAATGTTATGATTTTCCAGCTATGCCTGAGGCTGAGTCATCCGATGTTGTTATTATAGGTACTGTTTCAGTTTGCAGTAGAGATGTTTCAGTTCTATTTGATCCGGGATCTACTTACTCCTATGGGTCATCCTATTTTGCTTCATATTTAGTTGTGGCTCGTGATTCTTTGAGTGCTCTTGTGTATGTGTCCACACTTGTAGGGGATACTATTGTTGTAGATCACGTTTATCGTTCGTGTGTGGTCACCATTGGGGGTCTTGAGACTCGTGTAGATCTTCTACTTCTCGATATTATCGATTTTAATGTCATTTTGGGTATGGATTGGTTGTTACCTTATCATGCTATATTGGATTGTCATGCCAAGACAGTGAGCTTAGCCTTGCCGGGGTTGCCTCGATTAGGGTGGAGAGGGACTCCTGGCCATTCTATCAGCATGGTTATCTCTTATATAAAGGCTCGGCGTATGGTCGAGAAAGGGGTGTCTACTGTAGTTAGCTTATGTCCGCGATTCCGGTACGGAGGTTCCTTCCATGGATTCACTGCCAGTTGTTTGTGAGTTTCCAGAGGTTTTTCCTGCAGACCTGCCGGGGATGCCACCCGACAGGGATATTGATTTATGTATTGACTTGGCTCCTGGCACCCAGCCCATTTCCATTATGCCATATTGTATGGCCTCGCCAGAGTTGAAAGAATTGAAGGAACAGTTGTAATATTTGCTTGATAAGGGCTTCATTATACCTAGTGTCTCACCCTGGGGTGCACCAGTGTTGTTTGTGAAGAAGAAAGATGGATCAATGAGGATGTGTATAGATTATCGGCAATTGAACAAAGTCACCATCAAGAACAAGTATCCATTGTCGAGGATTGATGATTTATTTGATCAGCTTTAGGTTGCCAAGGTGTTTTCGAAGATTGATTTGAGATTTGGCTACCATCAGTTGAGGATTAGGGCATCCACTCGGTACGGGCATTATGTGTTTCTGGTGATGTCCTTTGGGTTGACAAATGCCCCAGCAACATTCATGGATTTGATGAACCGAGTTTTCAAGCCTTATTTGGACTCCTTTGTGATCGTGTTTATTGATGATATCTTGATCTACTCCCGTAGTCAAGAGGAGCATGAGCAGCATCTTAGGATTGTACTTCAGACTCTGAGAGCCAGCCAGTTGTATGCTAAATTTTCAAAGTGCAAGTTTTGGTTGGATTCAGTCACTTTCTTGGGGCACGTTGTATCAGCAGAGGGCATGATTGAGGCAGTTTAGAACTGACCTAGACCCACTTCAGCTACAGAGATCAGGAGTTTCTTAGGTTTGGCGGGCTATTACCGTCAATTTATGGAGGGGTTTTCATCTATAGCAGCCCCGTTGACCAGGTTGACCCAAAAGGGTGCCCCGTTCAGATGGTCACACGAGTGTGAGGCGAGCTTTCAGAAGCTCAAGACTGCTTTGACTACAACATCGGTGTTGGTGTTTCCCACAGGTTCAGGATCTTATACGATATATTATGATGCGCCCCGTATTGGGCTCGATGCAGTATTGATGCAGGAGAGCAGGGTGATTGCATATGCGTCGCGGCAGTTGAAGGTTCATGAGAAGAATTACCCTGTCCATGACTTAGAGTTGGCAACCATTGTTCATGCGCTGAAGATTTGGAGGCACTATCTTTACGGCGTGTCGTCTGAGGTCTTCACGGATCATCGGAGCCTTCAGTATTTGTTCAAGCAAAATGATCTCAATTTGAGGTAGAGGAGATGGTTGGAGCTATTAAAAGACTATGATATCACTATTTTGTACCACCCCGGGAAGGCCAATGTGGTGGCCGACGCCTTCAGTAGAAAGGCAGCGAGTATGGGCAGCCTTGCATTCATTCCAGTCGGTGAGAGGCCGCTTGCATCAGATGTTCAGACTTTGGCCAAACAGTTTGTGAGGTTGGATATTTCAGAGCCCATCCGTGTTCTAGCCTGTACAGTCGCTCGGTGATCCTTGTTCGAGCATATCAGAGATCGGCAGTATGACGACTCTCATTTGTTGTTCCTTAGGGACATAGTGTGACACGGTGGTGCCAAATAGGTTACTGTTGGAGATGACGGAGTCTTGAGGATGCATGGTCGTGTTTGTGTGCCTAATGTGGATGGACTTCATGAGTTGATTCTTGAGGAGGCCCACAGTTCCCGGTATTCTATTCACCCTGGCACCGCCAAGATGTATCAGGACTTGCGGCAACATTATTGGTGGAGGAGAATTTAGAAGGATATAGTTGCTTATGTAGCTCGGTGTCTAAATTGTCAGCAAGTAAAGTATGAGCATCAAAGACTCGGTGGTTTGCTTCAGCAGATAGAGATTCCTGAGTGGAAGTGGGAGCGTATCACTATGGATTTTGTTGTTTGACTCCCATAGACTCAGAGAAAGTTCGATGTCGTTTGGGTCATTGTGGACAGGCTGACTAAGTCAGTACATTTTATCCCTGTGGCAGTTACCCATTCTTCAGAGCGGTTGGCAGAGTTTTACATCTGCGATATCGTCCGTCTTCACGGTGTGTCCGTGTCTATCATTTCTGATTGAGGTACGCAGTTCACCTCGCACTTCTGGAGGGCAGTACAGCATGAGTTGGGCATGTAGGCTGAGTTGAGCACAACGTTTCATCCTTAGGCGGACGGACAGTACTAGCACACTATTTAGATCTTGGAGGATATTCTCCGCGCATATGTTATAGACTTCGGAGGATCGTGGGATCAGTTATTGCCCCTTGCAGAGTTCGCCTACAATAATAGCTACCAGTCGAGCATTCGGATGGCTCCTTATGAGGCATTATACAGTAGGCGGTGTCGGTCGCCAGTTGGGTGGTTTGAGCCGGGGGAGGCTCGGTTGTTGGGTACAGATCTAGTACAGGATGCCTTGGATAAGGTCAAGATTATTCAGGATCGACTTCGCACAGCTCAGTCCAGGAATAAGAGTTATGCCGATCGCAAAGTTCATGATGTTGCATTCATGGTCGGGGAGAGAGTGTTGCTCCGAGTATCACCCATGAAGGGTGTAATGAGGTTCGAAAAGAAGGGCAAGTTGAGCCTTAGGTATATCGAACCTTTTGAAATTTTGGAGAGAGTGAGAGAGGTAACTTACAGGCTTGCATTGCCACCGGGGTTATCAGCAGTTCATCCGGTGTTCCACGTGTCCATGCTTCGAAATTATCACGGCGACCTGTCCCACGTGATAGATTTCAGCTATGTCCAATTGGACAAGGATTTGACTTACGAGGAGGAGTCGGTGGCTATTCTAGCCAGGCAGGTTTGACAACTGAGGTCTAAGAGTTATCCTTCAGTTTGAGTGCAGTGGAGAGGCCAGCCCGTTGAGGCAGCTACTTGGGAGTCCGAGTCAGATATACGGAATAGATATCCACATCTTTTCACTAGTTCAGGTACTTTTCTATGTCCGTTCGAGGACGAACGTTTGTTTTAGAGGTGGAGAATGTGATGACCCGATAGGTCATCTTATATTTTAGAACCTAATTCTGTGTTTTGAGGTCTCAAAAACCTCATTTTAGCCTTCCTCAATTTGTGTGCGTAGTCCGGGTGTTCTTCCGGAAGGCTTATATGTTAAAAACTGATAACAATAAGAATTTTTGCCTTAAAAATTAATTTAAGTTGACTTCGGTCAACGTTTTGAGTAAACGGATCCGGATCCGTATTCTAACGGTCTCGGTGGGTCCGTATCAAAATATGGGACCTGAGAATATGCTCGGAATCGAATTAGGAGGTCCCTAGCTCGCGTTATGAATTTTTGTTGAAAATTGAAAATCTAAAATTTTAATGGTTTTTAAGAATTAACTAATGTTTGGATTTATTGATACTGGGTCCGTATTTTGGTTCCGGAGCTCGGTAAAGGTCCACTATAATATTTATGACTTGTCTGTCAATTTTGGTGAGAAACGAAGTCTATTTGACGTGATTCGGACGTTCGGTTGTGAATATAGAAGCTTTAAAGTCTTCTTGAAAATTTCCTTTCATATGGTGTCTGATTCATAGTTCTAGGTGTTATTTTGGCTATTTGATAATGCGAGAAAGTTCGTATGATATTTTTAGACTTGTGTGCACTTTTGGTTTAGAGCACCGAGGGCTCGAGTGAGTTTCGGATAGGCTACAGAGTGAAAAATTGGACTTAGAGCATTGCTGGTGTACTTTAGTTTTATTGCAGGCATCAGACCTCGCAATTGCGAGGTCAATCATCGCAATTTGCGGCCACTGATGGGTTCGCATTTGCGAACTACTCATCGTATTTGCGAAGAGTAGCTGGGAAAGCCTGAGTTCGCATTTGCGAACAAAGTTTCGCATTTGCAAAGAGGGACAGGGGGATACAGTGATCGCAAATGCGATCAAATGGTCGCATTTGCGGAGAACATTGTTTGCAATTGCGAACCATTCTTCGCATTTGCGAAGAAAGCAGAAGTGTGGAGAGCTTTGCATTTGTGATGGTTTCTTCGCATTTGCGGGGTTCACATTTGCGAACCCCAGGTCGCAAATACGACATCTGCACTTGCTCAAATATCGCTTAGACGGGATTTTTCGTTCATTCTTCAAATTTTCAAACTCAAGAACACTAAAGGCGATTTTCCAAAGAACATTTCTTCCCCAAATCATTGGTAAGTGATTCTAAACTAGTTTCTTTCAATCTTTCACTACTTTTCCTAAGATTGCAGCCTAAAATCTAGGTTTTTCATGGTGGAAATTGGGGATTTGGGTAGAATTAGGGATTTTTGCATAATTGGAATTTAGACCTAGAATTGAGGTCAGATTTTAAAATAAATTATATAATCGGGCTCGGGGGTGAATGGGTAAATGGATTTTGGTCCAAGCCTCGGGTTTTGACCAAGCGGGCCCGGGGTCGATTTTTGACATTTTGGGGGAAAGTTTGGGGAATCTAAATTTATGCATTGTAATTGATTTCTTTAGCAATATTTGATATTATTAAGTCGTTTGTGGATAGATACAAGTGGTTTGGAGGTGGATTCTAGAGGAAAAACGGTAATTGAGCATTGAGTGGCCTTTAGAGCGAGTTGTTGTGTCTAACCTTGACTTGAGGGAATTAGGAACCCTCAGACTATTTGCTATGTGAAATTCATGTGAGCGGCGTATATGTGAGTTGATGAGTACTTATGTGCCGCCAATTTATCTGTTCTCCCTGTTTCTCCCATTTTTCTCATATTGTCTCTTTCCGTGTCGTAATTGTTACATACTCTACTTGTGTTCCAATGCCTAATTGCTACGTGTCAGACATTGTTTCCTCCAGTTAATGATATTAGTTCTTCCATAGTTTCATTTTCTCCTGTTATTTGCTTGAGCTGGTTTACCGGTACCTTTCTACTATAGGTTCTGAATTGGTCTCGCTGTGTAGTATTATTTATGTGGATTTTCATGGTGTACAAGTTTCCTATTTGCTTCGGTTTGGAGTTTAAGTATTATGAAGGGTTTTTGTGATTTAAATTGTGAAATTTCTATACATACTGAGTACTTAATATTGATATAGTGGGATCGGGTTGCACGCCGCAACAAGAGGAAAAAGAGTGATATATTGAGGTGGAATAAGGGTGAATTTATACTGTACAGTGGGAACGAGTTGCACGTCTCAACATGTGTTATAAGGGTGGATTGTTTGGTGGAATAAGGGTGAACTATGATTGTGTTATTTTGATATGGTGGCAACGGGTTACACGCCGTAATAGGTGTAATAAGGGTGGATTATTTGGTGAAATAAGGGTGAACTATGATTGTGTTATTGTGATACGGTGGGATCGGGTTGCGCGCCGCAATAACCTATGTGTTTATGTTTCCCTCAGCTGTGTTAGCCTTACGGTATTCTCTTTTGCACTTAAGGATCAGTAATTTCTAAACATTGTTGATATATCTCATGGCGTTGTTGTATTTCTTGCAATTTACTGCTTTCTTCTATGTTGCATTTCATATTCTACTTTTATAATATATACTACGTATAGGTTTTAGTGTGAGTGACCCACCTTAGCCTCGTCCCTAATTCGTCGAGGTTAGGCGCGGTACTTACCAGTACATGGGGTCGGTTGTACTGATACTGCACTCTGCACTTCATGTGTAGATTTTGGTGCTGGTCCGAGGTGATCTTAAGGTTAGCTACTGGATTCATCCGACAGGAGACCCAAAGTAGATCTGCTAGCGTCCGCAGACCCTGGAGTCCCCTTCTAGCCATTGCATTTTACTGTTTCTTTCCTTTCGAAAACAGTTGTATTTCTTTCAGACATTTACTTTTAGAAAAATCTTAGAAGTTCGTGAATTGTAACTCCAGATCCGGGTAGTAGTATATATATATATTGAG
>AWOL01S0023554.1:154055-167280 GCA_000715115.1 Nicotiana otophora | reverse complement strand
TGCAGATTTTGGTATTGGTCCCAGCTGATCGAGAGGCATAGTAGCTCGGACTGGTTCATCGGAGACTCAAGGTAGATCTGTTGGCGTTCGCAGACCTTGAAGTCCCCGTCTATATTTTCTGTTTTTTTTTTACTGTTTCTTTCGGTCAAACAGTTGTATTTCTTTCAGTGTTTTACTTGTAGTAAATCCTAGAAGTTCGTGAATTGTGACCCCAGATCCGGGTAGTAGTGTGTGTGTGTGTGTGTGTGTGTATATATATATATATATATATATATATTGAGGCTATTATATATTTCCGCACTCATTTTTAAACTCGTTTTAGCTTATTTGTTGTTATTTACTGAAATGTATAAGAAGTGGCTTAATGATTCTCTAATATTGGCTTGCCTAGCAAGTGAAATGTTAGGCGCCATCACGGCCTGACGGTGGAAATTCTGGGTCGTGACAATAACAATACCAAATAGTACTTGTAATAGGAAACTAAGAGCAACAATTAGCAGCAGGGAAACAAACATGTAATAACGATGTGGAGTAAGCTAAATACAGTTAAAGTCCGGTGAAACCAAGTAGAGGGAACAAGTAATAATTCAATAGGAGCAACCGCTTCCACACAAGATTTGTTCAAAGATATCCCCGAGGTACTTCACCTCATAGTCACATTTCACAGGTCCCAATTCGTGAACCCTAATCACTTGGCATCTCGTGCCCTTATTACAATTCATAATCGCACGGACGGCTCATATTCCAAGAGAGTGACAATATCAAATATCCGCATGGATAACTCACGCGCCAACAATAATAATGTTTCATGACCACACGGACAACTCACATGCCAATAGAACAACTCTTACACAGAAGGCAAGTAAACGGAAATACATGTAAATAGTCAATAACATCAGGATTTGTCTTCTTAAACCGATATGGGTGATTAATTACGTGTATGCTTGTCCAAGTGTTCTATCCTAATTCAAGTCAACAAGTAAGAGTAGAGACAATGAATGTTACATAAAAAACGATCATCACAAAATATACAAGGTATAACTCACACAAGGTAAGCACACCACTACATAAACATCAACCATAATAATGCCCCTAGGCCATCACAAGTCATCACAAATTATTCCCCGATATAGCCCACCTTGTCTCACCACGTGCGTAATAATAAGGTAAATGCCCTCCGCGTCTCGCCGCATGCGCACAATAATATTCTCACCTTTTCTCGCCACATGTGCAAACCCACATATATAGTCTGTCTTGTCATTCCGCATGTGCAAATATCAATAATAACAACAGCACGAGCAACTCACATGGGAATACCCCGACAATCCTCTCAACAATACCATGTGTGCCAAAACATAACAACATAATAAAATGACTTTCACAACATGTGCCCATATGCCACAGCATTTCCTCAAAACAGTTTCAATACCACAACCATGCATAGACCTCGGTTCCACAACACTGAGTACAACAACAACAACAACAACAACAACAACAACGATAACACAAGAGTACGGCAAGTAAATCAACACAAGAACTTCAGAACACAAAGAAACGGAAGAACGAACTCACAAAGAAAGACACAATAGGGAATAATGGTCTTAATAAAAATAGCTCAACAAGGGAGAGATAATGTGTAGCAATGATTCCACAAGAGTGCAATTCGACGATAAAAGAGATAGCATGAATCAATGACCTCAAATAAGAATATGTCAACAATGAAAGGGATAACAAAACTTCAATTAAGGCTAAGAAATTACGGAAAAAATAATAATAACTTCAATTAAGGTTAAGCAATTACAGAAAAATAATAATAACTTTAATTAAGGTTAAGCAACTACGGTAAAGATAACAAGGCAATAAAGAGGCAACAACTTCAATTAAGGCACATAAGAGTTTAATTGGCAACAAGGGTAGAACGTGAATCAATCAATTCTAAATAAGACATGTAAGGGTGAATTTAGTAAATAGAGGATTTAACATGCTAAAATAACTTCACATCTAACGAACATAAGAACCTAAGGCCTCATTTATTTTTATTAAGATTAAGATGTCTTAATCTGAATGCACATATGAATATTAAGATGTTGCATCTACATTTGGATATTGAACCATTAAGATTGTTTTCTCAACATCTAAATGAGTATAATTTATCTTTAAATTATTACATATATATAAGATTAAAATAATATGAAATGAAAAATTTAATGTATAAATGGACATTTTATATTAGATAACAGTTGAAAATTGAAATATCTAAAGTACAAAGAATACATATACTATTCAAACAAGATTTGATTGATGAGCTCCTTCAAATGAGTGTATCTTTGGAGGGCTCTCTCAATCTCGGCCTCACCCCCTTTCTTCCCCATCTCCCCTCTTATGAGATAGGTTACACAGACCCATCAGAAATTCAACGAAAAAAAATCATTCCATCTAAATTTTCCATGAAATAAGAGAATAAATAGTAAAGAATTAAAAGAGATCCAAAATCAATAAGGTCAAGGAATCATAATTTGCCATGATTTTCATCATAATTCTTTGGTATCATCCCAAAAGTGTCTATCTCTTGGTGTTTCCATGGTATTTTTCACCTTCAATGGCAACTCACAATAAAAAATACCTCTTCACTAGAAGAACAGATGGACTAGATCAGAACTTTGGTGTCTGACGAAGCCAACATAATTAATGTAGTGTTTATCCTACAAAGAGAACAGAGAGTAGTGGGAGGTTTGAGGAAGAATGCCTTTAATTTAATCTTTAAAGAGTCTGTAGTTTGTTGAAGTAAGCCGCGTAGTTGAGGTCTGAATAGTTTTAAGACTCCATCACAAATCTGGGCGAATCAGATCTGTTCATACCCAATAAGTGGTAGAATCTTATAAAAACAAATGCACTTAATAGACTGGTATCTAGATGATTAAGATTCAAACCTCCATTAAGTGCAAATAAATGGGGCCTAAGAGCCTTAAACGGTCAAATTTCCACAAATAAGCCCGAGTAGGTACTCGTCACCTCGCATACACGACCTTCAAATGACACAATTAGTACAAATGATTCAAATTCTAAGGGGTAGTTTTCCCACACAAAGTTAGGCAAGATACTTACCTCAAAGAAGCTAGATCGATACTCTAAAATGACCTTCTCGAGTGAAATAACCTCCGGACGGCTCAGATCTAGCCAAAATAACTTCAAATAAAAGATAAAACTCATAAGAAATAATTTCGGATAATAAAGCTTTGGTCTTTAATTAAAACTAAAAAGTCAACCTAAAAAGTCAACCCCGGGCTTGCACCTCGGAACCCAATAAAATTCATAAAATTCGAACACTCATTCCGATACGAGTCCAACCATACCAAAATTATGAAATTCTGATGTCGAATCGCCCTTCAAATCCTCATTTTATATTTTTGAAACATTTTCCAAAATTCCCATTTTCTTCCATTAAATTCACTAATTTATTGATAAAAATAAAGATAAAATCATGAAATAAAATCAAATCCGAGTAAATATCACTTACCCCAAACAACCACGAGAAGAACCCCTCAAATATCGCCTAAATCTGAAGTCTACAACTCAAAATATGATAAAAATGGTGAAACCCCTATTTTTAGAAACCTCTCTAGGCAAGTCGCATTTGACACTTGAGATTTATAAATTGCATTTGACACGTGAGACTTATAAATCGCATTTGACACCTGCGATTTGCCTCTGTTCCCTCAAACACCAGAAAAATAGCAGCCTTTCCCAACACGAAAATGGACATAACTCTCTCATACGACCTCGTAATGCGACGATTCTTGTTGCTATGATTCTGTAATAATGATACGGATCTGATGGTTCAATCGAATCACAAATCAAAGGTCATTTGCACAATGTGATACCCTTTATGCAAAAAGCAACGACGCTGAAACATCAAATAAGACCATGGCACATCCAAACCCATCCTAAACTTACCTGAGCCCCATGGGACCCTAACCAAGTATACTAACAAGTCCCAAAATATAATACGAACTTGATTGAAGTCTCAAATTGCCTCTAACAACACTAGAATCACGAATCGCGCATTGATTTAAGCCTAAGAAACTTATGAACTTCTGAATTCCAAAACTAATGTCGATTCATACCAAACCAACTCCAATTGACTTCAATTTTGTACACAAGTCATAAATGATAGTACGAACCTATTTCAACTTCCGGAACCGGGATCCGACACCGACATCAATAAAGTCAACTCCCGGTCAAACTTTCCAAAATCTTCTATTTTTCCAACTTTCGTCAATTCATGTCGAACTACCTACAGACCTCCAAATCAACATCCGGACATGCTCCTAAGACCAAAATTACCATACGGATCTATTGGAACCATCAAAACACCATTCCAGAGTCGTCTACACAAAGGTCAAACTCCGGTCAACTCTTACTACATAAGCTTCTAAAACAAGAATCATTCTTCCAAATCAATTCCGAATCATCTGAAATCCAAACTCGACCACGCACGCACGTCATAACACATAATACGAAGCTGCTCGAGACCTTAAACCACATAACGAAATGCTAATTCTCAAAACGACCAGTAAGGTCGTTACATTCTCCCCCTCTTAAACAAATATTCGTCCTCGAACATGCTAAGGACTGTTCCGAGGTTATCAAATCACTGAGTGTACTTACCATACATATTATCGCTGGTGATTCCATGTCATCCCAATTCACATAAGCACGACAACACTATCTCAATTTAAGATTATTTCTTCTACCCATACTAATAAACCTTAGAACCAATTTTCTCACCATCCAATCATTACCAAAAGACTCGATTCCCACATCAACACACTGTATCAGCCAAACAAGTTGTAACAACCCATGCCTACACTCACACGGTACAACCACACATCATAACACATCATGCATATGCCCATAACAACATCACTGATCACAATAGCTGCCCATAATCAAATACAACACCGGCAATTAGCCTCATCTCAGTTAAAACCTCGTTTCAAACCTTCACAACACTAGAAACAATGCAAGAGACATGGAGACCTCATAACTATTCTCCCGAATCAAGAAGTCACATTTAACGCCACATGGGCACACACCTCGTAAACTAAAACCCAATAAGAATAACACGACTATGACTAAATATGCAAAGAGAAACACATAAGAGAAAACTATCAAACAAGCCCGACAAGCACAACTCCCTATCAGCAGCATACTACGAATTAATTCCACAAGGGAGAATCAAGTATATGAACAAATCACAAGGATCTCTTCCTAATATAACTCCACCGTGGCCCCCCGATTCAAATATATCAAATCACATGAAGGAGCGAGGATCCCATCCTCAGCTTTGAATCACAAGTAGAATACACATCATACCAACCTTAGCCTCCCACTAATTCAATTTCCACTAACAAAGTCACAATTCATCCTGAACTCCCACACCGGTAGAGAATCTAAATCACAAATCACAACCAACCACCCAGAAATCACATCAAAACCTACCGTAATGGGTAACAGAAGTCATTTCTAGTCTCATAGCTCTCAATAATGAATAAAACAAAATGATAGACACTGGCTACCACTATAGGATCTTCCAACAAGGGTAAACACATAAGTATAGTACAAAATCACCTGGCTCACCCATATGTGAAGCATGATAGGAGGACTCACCTCGATAAGCAGTACCGAATAAAAATATGAATAGTGCTACTCTATAACAAATCAAAACCATACCTATAATAACACCATATGGTGTAGCGGCCTCAGCTATATTGTAGAAATCACATCAACGGGTCGGGCCTCCCCCTCTTAGACGCCCTCTAACTGCCTGTCCTCCATCCCTAACTGGTTGTGCAGGTGGAGTAGCAACTGGAAAGGAACTCATAGCCTGAATACTTTGTTGTGACACATCTATCTGAATTCTGGGACAATCTCTCACCATGTGGCTGGTATCTCCACACTCAAAGCAACCTCTCCGTTGATGTGGCTGTGGAAGTTATCCGATACTGGTACTCTGAGACCCATAAGTATCTAAAACACCGCGTGAATCTTGAAATGCAAATGGACTGGCTAACCCACCAAACCTCTACCATGGTGTGCCCTACCCCCATAATAGGGACCAGTAGATCCTCCCGGTCTACGAAGCCTCTTATCCTCCCTGTCCTCTCTCTCCTGGCCCCGTATGTCCTCTTTCTTCTGGTCCCGGATACCCTCTATTCAGCTAGCAATCTCTACTACCTGTTGAAATGGAACATCTGACTCCAACTTCCGAGCCATGTTGAACCGGATATCATAACTGGGCCCCTCAATGAACCTGTAGACTCGCTCTATAACTGTAGAAACCAAAGCAGGTGCATATTTGGATAAATCACTGAATCTAACGGCATACTCTGACACTGACATAGTGCCTTGGCACAGCTGCTCAAACTCCTCACGCCATGCATCCCGAAGAGTCTAGGGAATAAACTCTATCAAGAACATCTCTAAGAGCTGAGTCATTGAAAGTGAAGCTGCATCGTCCAGGCTACCAAACTCGTACGCTCGCCACCACTGATATGTCATTCCCTTAAGCTGGAACGTAGTAAAAGCAACCTCACTTGTCTCCACAATACTCATAATGCGAAGAATACGGTGGCACTCCTCTAGAAAACTCTGGGCATCCTCTGAAGCCAAACTACTGAAAGTAGGAGGGTGATACTTGTTGAACCTCGCAAGTCTAAGTTGTTCCTCCTCAGATATTGCTGCCCTAACCACGGGCTAAATTGGAACAACAGGTTGTGATGGCATGACCCCTGGAACCTGACCAACGTGGACTCGCTGCTCTCGAGTAAGGGCGGCGGGAGTCTGAGCTCCTCCCTCAGTATGTGTAGTAGCTAGTGCAATCGGAATTAACCCTGCCTGAGCCAATGTGTCAAACATTCTCAAGAACTATGCTAAAGTCTCCTGAAGTCCCGGGATAGCAACAGGCACCTCCGGTGCCTGTCCCCCAACCGGGGCTACTGGCGGCTCCTCAACTGCTGCTCTGATAGGTGCTCTAGCTGCGGTACGTGCTCCTCCTCGATCTCTGCCTCTCCCTCTGCACCATCCCCTAGCAACACCGGCTCTAGGGGCAGCGTCATTAGTGACTGTAGCTCGTGTTCTCACCATCTATGAGAGAATAGAATGACAAAGCCTCAAACTCAAAATCAATAAACTCACACGATAGGAATGAAAGAAGTGAAGTCTTCCTAATAGTTCTGTAGCCTCTCGAAGATAAGTACATACTCCGTAGCACCTATGAACCTAGAGCTCTAATACCAACTTGTCACGACCCCAATTTTCCTCTGTAGGATGTCATGATGGCACCTAGTCTTAGGGACTAGGTAAGCATAACACTTACTGAATTAATGGCAAACTCAACCAAAAACTATTAAACATGAACAGAAATTTTCTATACAAAGCTTACAATCCCAAAACCGGTAGTACAAATCATAAGCTCTAGTGAGTTTACTAGAAAGTCTTCTAAGTACAACTGTTTCAGAATATAAATAAACAGTACAAGTACAATATCAGTAGGTGACTCTGAGGCCTGCGAACGCGACGGCAGGTATACCTTGAGTCTCCACAGCAAAGTCCGAACAGCTAGCTAATGATCAACCAACTTCGTAGTACCTGGATCTGCACAAAAATGTGCAGAAATCGTAGCATGAGTACACCACAGTTGTACCTAGTAAGCATCAAGACTAACCTCGGTGAAGTAGTGACGTGAGACAGTCAAGACACCTACTAGATCAAATAACCTATACAAGTATGAATGTGAAACTAACAGGGAACACTATCAGAATAAAACTAAGCATGATAACAATACCAAACAGTGCTTGTAATAGGAAACTAAGAGCAACAATTAGCAGCAGGGAAACAAACAGGCAATAACTTTGTGGAGTAAGCTGAATACAGTTAAAGTCAAAGTAGAGGGAACAAGTAATAATTCAATAGGAGCCACCGCTTCCACACAAGATTTATTCAAAGATTTCCTCGAGGTACTTCACCTCATAGTCACATTTCACGGGTCCCAATTCGTGAACCCTAATCACTTGGTATCTCGTGCCCACATTACAATTCATAACCACACAGACGACTCGCGTGGCGAGTGACAATATCATATATCTGCATGGAGAACTCACATGCCAAATATAATAATGATTCATGACCACACAGACAACTCTCGTGCTAATAGAACAACTCTCACACAGAAGGTAAGTAAACGGGAGTACATGTAAATGGTCAATAACATCAGGACTCTTCTTCTTAACCGATATGGGTGATTAATTACGTGTATGCTTGTGCAAGTGTTCTATCCCAACTCAAGTCAACAAGTAAGAGTAGAGACAATAAATGGCACATAAGAAACAATCACCACAAAATGTACAAGGTATAATTCACACAAGGTAGGCACACCACTACACAAATATCAACAATAACAATGCCCCCATGCCATCACAAATCATTCCCCGATATAAGCCACCTTATCTCGCCACGTGTGCAATAATAAGGTAAATGCCCGCCTTATCTCTCTGCACGCGCACAATAATATTCCCACCTTGTCTCGCCACATGCGCAAGCTCGCATATATTACCCGCCTTGTCACGCCGCATGTGCAAATATCAATAATAACAAAAGCACGAATAACTCACGTACAAACACCCCGACAATCCTCTCAACAATACCACGTGTGCCAAAACATAACAACACAATAAAATTACTTTCACAACATGTGCCCATATGCCACAACATTTCCTGAAAATAGTTTCAATACCACAGCCACGTATAGCCCTCGGATCAACAACACTGAGTACAACAAAAACAACAACACCAACAACAACAACAACAAAAACAACAACAATAACACAAGAGTACGACAAGTAAATCAACACAAGAACTTCATAACACAAAGAAATGGAAGAACGAGCTCACAAAGAAAGACACAACAAGGAATAATGGTCTCAACAATAATAGCTCAACAAGGGAGAGATAATGTGTAACAATGATTCCACAAGAGTGCAATTCAATGATAAGAGAGATAGCTTGAGTCAATGACCCCAAATAAGAATATGTCAACAATGAAAGGGATAACAAAACTTCAATTAAGGCTAAGTAATTTCTAAAGAAATACTAATAACTTCAATTAAGGTTAAGCAATTACGGAAGAAATAATAATAACTTCAATTCAGGTTAAGCAACTACGGGAACGACAACAAGGTAATAAAGAGGCAACAACTTCTATTAAGGCAGATAAGAGTTTAATTGGCAACAAGGGTAGAAAGTGAATCAATCAAAACCAAATAAGACACATATGGGTGAATTTAGTAAATGGAGGATTTAACATGCTAAAACAACTTCACATCTAATGAACATAAGAACCTAAGAGCCCTAAACGGTCAAATTTCCACAAATAATCCCGAGTACATACTCGTCACCTCGCGTACACGGCCTTCACATGACACCATTAGCACAAATGACTCAAATCCTAAGGGGTAGTTCCCCCACACAAAGTTAGTCAAGATACTTACCTCAAAGAAGCTAGACCGATACTATAAAATCACAATCTCGAGTGAAACAACTTCCGGATGGCTCAAATCTTGCCAAAATAACTTGAAATCATAAATAAAACTCATAGGAAAATATTCCGGATAATAAATCTTTGGTCTTTAACTAAAACTAAAAAGTCAACCTAAAACGTCAACCCCGGGTCCACACCTCGGAACTCGATAAAATTAATAAAATCCGAACACCCATTTCGATACGAGTCAAACCATACCAAAATTATCAAATTCTGATATCGAATCTCCCTTCAAATCCTCATTTTATATTTTTGAAAGATTTTACAAAATTCCTATTATCTTCCATTCAATTCACTAATTTAATGATAAAAATAAAGATAAAATCATGAAATAAAATCAAATCCGAGTAAAGATCATTTACCCCAAACAACCACGTGAATAACCCCTAAAATATCTCCCAAATCTGAAGTCTACAACTCAAAATATGATAAAAATAGTGAAACCCCCGTTTTTAGAAACCTCTCCACGCAAGTCGCATTTGACACTTGAGATTAATATATTGCATTTGACACCTGAGACTTATAAACCACATTTGACACTTGAGACTTTTAAATCGCATTTGACACCTGCGATTTGCCTCTGTTCCCTAAAACACCAGAAAAATAGCAATCTTTCCTGACACAAAATTGGGCATAACTCTCTCATACGACCTCGGAATGTGACGATTCTTGTTGCTATGGTTCTGTAATAATGATACGGATATGATGGTTCAATTGAATCACAAAATAAAAGGACGTTTGCATAATGTGTTGCCCTTTATGCCTAAAGAAATGACGTTGAAACATCAAATAAGAGCGCGGCACAATCCAAACCTATCTGAAACTCACCCGAGCCCCATGGGACCCCACCCAAGTATACTAACAAGTCCCAAAATATGATACGAACTTGCTCGAAGATTCAAATTGCCTGTAATAATACTAGAATCATGAATCGCGCATCGATTCAAGCCTAAGAAACTTATGAACTTCCGAATTCCAAAACTAATGCCAATTCATACCAAACCAACTTCGATTAAAGGGCAACCCGGTGCACTAAGCTTCCGCTATGCGCGGGGTCCGGGGAAGGGCCGGACCACAAGGGGCAACATTGACTTCAAACTTTACACACAAGTCATAAATGATAGTATGGACCTATTCTAACTTTTGGAACCGGGATCCGACCCCGACATCAATAAAGTCAACTCCCGGTCAAACTTTACAAAATTTTCCATTTTTTCAACTTTCGTTATTTCATGTTGAAACGACCTACGGACCTCCAAATCAACATCCAGACATGCTCTTAAGACCAAAATCACCATACGAAGCTATTGGAACCATCAAAATGTCATTTCGGAGTTGTCTACACAAAAATCAAACTCCGATCAACTCTTACCGCTTAAGCTTCTAAAACAAAAATCATTCTTCCAAATTAATCTCAAATCATCCGAAATCTAAACTCGACCACGCACGCACATCATAATATATAATACGAAGCTGCTCGATATCTTAAACCACCAAACAGAATAATAATATTCAAAATGATCGATCGGGTCGTTACACTTTATCTTTGGTGTTTGGTCAATCCTGTATTTTTTGGTATTTTTTATACTTCTAGTTGACTCCTAATACATTTAGATCCCATGATTATGCATTGTCAACTGGCTTAAGTTCTAAGTCTTCCTGTTCTATTTAACCTTAAGATAATATGTATTCCTGACATGATACCTTTGGACTTTGAGATCTTTGTATTATACTCAACATGATTAGGCTTCTCATCGATTGCTTGCTTTCCTGTTTGTCATGTATAATTGTCATCTCCTGGTTATGGCCCTGTCTGACCCCTTATGACTTAGACCCCTAAGTTTTTAAAATACTTTTATGGCTAATGCTCCATTCTTAATTCATTCTGGAAAGCCTAGCATGTTCACCTCATATGTGTTTAATATGTTTACCCTGTTAATCCAAAGTGGCATGTTTCCTTAACTCTCCTAGTTTTATGTCTATCCTTAGCATGCTGTCACCTGCTTAACAATTTAACCTATGTTGCATTTACCATGTTGTAAATTGAGTCTATTGACTCTCCTAGTTCCATGCTCTTTGCTTAATCAATACTATCACTCTTGCTTCTAAAATGACAATGTGTTTACGAATCTTGTTAAATGTCATACAACCCAGTCTCTATGAGGTGTTTCTTTAGAACTGTTTAGTTGATTTCCATGTGTGATCCATTAATTTATTTGGTAAATTGGTCAATATTGTAATTATTGTGTTGGATATGAGTCCATGTGTGGCTTTGGGATATGCAAATGTGCATACTCTCCTGTTTTGGGAAATGTTTGGATCTGGGCCTGCTATTCGAGTGAAAGGGTCTATTGAAGGCACATGCAGTGCTGGGTTAACTCTTCTTGAGTCTGCTCTATTTGTTGGACCTGTAATCATCTCGATTTTGTAATATTCGAGTCTGGTTCTTATTTTATCTTTGGTCATATAATAATTTGTAAACAAATGATGGGGAAGATTAGTGAAAAGGGGTTGAGGTATTCTGATTCTCGCATGAACGGGTAGAAAACTTGCCAATAAGATTTAACTGCTTTGTTTGCTATTCATTTGACGTGCTCCTATTCTCCACACTCATAGAAATCATACCTATAGGGATCATGCACATTTCACTTATACACCGTTCTAGCATGTTAGTCCAAGCATTTGCCATACTTGTTTCTATGTTTACTACTGTGCACAACTAGACATCATGCCTATAGGATGTAATAATATATGCTTAGTTAATCTAGATATCATGCCTATAGGACTCCAACTAATCAATCGGTCAATCACTTCTATTGCTTTAGTACACTGCTCATCTAAATAATATAACTATAGGATGTTAATCAACTAATCAATTTACTTTTGTTGTTTCATTGTATTGCCACACTTAGATGACATGCCTATAGGGATAAAGTATTATTAAATCAATCTCAATTGTCAACTGTTAGAAATTATGCCCATTGAATACTGTTATTCATCTTAGACAGTATGTTTATAAAAATCAGCGTTGTTAATCCTGAGCTTTCAAGCAGTGTACCATCTCATCATGCAAGCAATTAGAGACCATGCCTATAGGACCTGCAATGCCTTTAATCTACCTATGTGTTAGTCTAAAGCTGCAGTACTACTTGTACGATACTGGAAATCAGAATCATATAGAAACCATGTCTATAGGACTTAACAACTCTAATGCGTCTTAATTTTAAAAATTGTCTACTGCCTAATCTGCCACGTGTATTTGTTGTTTATGTGTGGAGGTTAACTTGAGCCTTTTATTGTATTTATGTGAAGTTCTATATATTTTGAATGTGCGCTAGTTTTATCATGTTTAAGCATCCTAAGTAGAGTCTAGAACCACCTAATAGTAGGTCCAAAGCCTCCTGGACCATAGGCATGGGACGGGTAGTGCACGCATAGGACACGACCTAGAATTGAATTAGAGCGCCTTTAGATAAAATAACTTTAACATAGTAATTGGGTAGCAGGAGATGATAGTATATGCCCACTAAATAATATGAGTAACCCTACCTCAAGGGAGTTGCGAAGTATTATTTATGTTGCACGGGGTGATCCTTTAGGCTAAAGAACTTAGGATCCCCCCCCCCC